>JAFJMP010000121.1:0-49307 GCA_029692085.1 Gymnothorax javanicus | reverse complement strand
GACATCTTGGGCAAAAACTAACTGGGGGGATTACTGTATTCATTCTCTGCCTAGCTGGCTAGTGAACAAACTAGTGTTACTTCGTGTTGACATATAATGTTATTTGAAATAATATTAGAATTTCATCACCATAGAAAATAGGCCACAGATTCCTAACCACACAGCAAGACATATCATCCTGATTTTTCCGATAAAAAATCTCCAGTCAGAAACGCGGCCAATGGATCCAGTTCTGTGACTCGAATGAGCCTAGGTAGGATCTTGGCTCACAGATGACTAAAAAAGGCTAAGGGTTAGCAGCTAGGCTAGCCGAGCTGTAATAACCCCCCTCCCACAGACAGCCTGGCTTGGCGTTCCTACTCTACAGCCCGGGGCCGTGTAGGCCTGTGCTGTAGCTTAGCCACGACATAACCAGATGAGAAGACGCCCTTAATTATGCTGAAATTTAAACCTTTATATAATGTAAATAGTAGAGTGACAAAACACAGTTTTCACGGAGGGGAAAATTAGCCATAGAGACCAAAACCGTATTTTGAACCAGGCTGTAAACATGTTCATTTTTGCTGTAAAATTGGGCTTTTTTACATGGAGATCAATGGGGATTGACTCCTTTCTGCAGTCAGCCTCAAGTGGCCATTCGAGGAAGCAGCTTTTGGAACTTCCGTATTTGCTTCACTTTTCAGCTCCGCAGCTTGCCACTTGGACGCGAAGTGACGTCGTGCTGGGAAATGAAAGAATCGTTAAGAAGACTTGATAACATTGGAGGTGTACAATTCCGATGGAATCGATCAATTGGAACCGGTTCTAAGTCGGAACGTGGCCGAGAAAAGTGGCATACTACATGATGCTACACGACCAACTGTCATTTGCAGTCTGTCATGAGGTGCGCCGTATTTTTCAAGGAATGACGTGTAATCTTTCCCATAATACCTTAAAAACTATGCCTTTTCAGAGCGTGTATAGACAGTAGTACCGGGGTAAGTATAAACATGCCAAAATATTTATGTTATCATTGGCGTGACCCAGCTATCTTATCAGGGTTTATCATAACCGGAAAAAACTGTCGGTTAATGTTGCTCACATGAGTTACTGCATTACGAGTACTTCAGTAGCCCCCATCAGAAACCGAAATATTGAGGACATGAACTTAAACGTTATCACTGCGTTGCCGGCTTAATGCTACTGGCAGTATTCGCTGGTTTGCTGAAGTGTCTAAACTACTACTGCGCCAGATATCAGCTTTATTCCCTCCGTCATAATACAGTCCCTTGAGGAAATATCAAGAAAGCACGGAAGTTGTTGCCATAGGACGACGAACCTTTCCTCCGTTTCACTGCTCCACCTTGCAATAACAGCATCACTCTTCTTTCTCTAGGCTATGTTTACAAATGTATGCGCTGTGGCTTCATCTCTTGCTGCAGAGCGCTGTCAGCTATGCTCCTATTGGTCAGCGATGTAACCCATCGTGGAAGACAAAGAAAGAAATTGAACATGCTAGACTTTCCGTCGGGGTGTCGTGAGGCATCGCAGCTGCTACGACGGATGTCGTCCACTATGGCACACTACACGGCATAAAACGATCAATCTTTGCCCACGATGACCATTCATTGTTTCTGATCCCACCCGATGCCCTAAGACTTCCAGATCGGGCTAAAATTGGGCTGAAATCGTGTAGTCTGATCCCGGCATTAGCTGTGACGTTATGCCGGCTACTCTGCATATACGCTACATACAGCAGACACAGTAAAATCGTCATCCTAACCCACTCCAATTTGATAAGTAAAACTTGGTCAGTTTCTGGGGCTAGTTAATTAGATAGCTAGCTAGCTAGCTTGCACAGTGGCTAGCTGAGGTCACATTAACAATTAGTAAACATCAGCTTACCACCTGTTAATAAAGGTGGACTAACTTAACGGCTTGCTTGCCAATTATGTCATGGTGGCTAGACTACGGTATACTGCTATGTACGTATGCAATCGCATATTATTTTTCCAATTATATTGCCATCTAGCGAGCTAGCTAACTTTAGCTAAGGAAAATCTTGGCAAATAATTGTCTCATTCAAGCAATATGACTTTTTTTTTGTCCTAACATTACTAGCAAGGCCTTATCTGGACTAGGCACAAATTTATCTGATATGTTTTGCAGCGCTTTCATTCATCCTAACTTGTTCATTTTTATTTTTTGGGATGTGGGAGGAGTCACTGTTTTACATGTATTTTAACTCAGGTTGCTTTTACCATCAAGCTAAAACAGACTGACAGCTGGTCGGCCTATATGCTGCTTTTGAACATGAACGGAAATGTCAAGATGAATGTAGGCTGCCAGTACTAATATCTATAACTGATTGTCTTTGCATTATGGTCCATGTAAGATTTGATGCAGCTCCATGCCATTTTCAAATGGTGTTTCTTCAGTCCATAAAGGACTAGCCTACGTATAATTTGTCTGAACCGATTTTTTTTTTTTTGCAGCCGACAGCCCCCCTATCTGAACAACTTCACTGTAAGTCTAACACATTCTCACTCTGACTCCTCATACAGTGATGCTACCTGACCAAGAGTCGATCTGCAACACAAAATGAGGCTTTTAGCGTCCTTATTTGATTATGGTTAGGGTTCAGGTTAAGGTTTAGGGGGTAACGTTTGTTTTAAACTGGCATCAAATAAGGACGCCAAAAGCCTCCTTTTGCGTTGTATATTGACGCTTGGTATGGTAGTATCACTATATGACGTGTTGGGATGACACTGGGCTCGTAAGTCTTACATGAAATTTCACCTCATACATTAAATAATATATCAAATAATAGATTATGCAGCCTACGTGCACACAGATTTCCAGATGTGGTGTATGAAAGAATAATTGACACAACATGAATGTTACCAGAATGGGAAGGAAATTAAATTAAAAGAACCATTTAAATGTCAAATGATAGGAAAGACCTGAAGTCAATCTTATAATCAGCCTGGGGTAATTCATGCCATCAAATTGGAATATTTGAAAAACTGACCATCATTGTCAACAATGTGGCAATTACAAGAATCCCTAGTTAAGCTGAGCAACATAGAATCTCTATGACAAGTTAACAAAGTATAATGCTGCACTTTTGGTCTTTCTTATTATTTAATGTTTACACGGTTCTTTGATTTAATTTCCCTCTCACACTGGCCACGTTTACATAACTTCCATTTTTCTTTCAGATGTAATAACTAGAATTCTGCCTCGGATAGTGTGCACGTTGACTACAATATTATCTATAATGTAATGTATTTATGTTGGTGAGTTTCATATAAGTACAAAAGTAAGAATAACAGTATGGTATGGTTTGATCGGCTAGATCTGCTAGACGTTTTGAAAACGACGGTAGTGATACAAAACGACAGTAGTGATACTAACGCACAAAATTTTACAAGGGCAAATAATGCAAATACAATCAGATTTTGAAATGAGCACAGGCAGCCCTCATTTATATTGCAATTTCCTGTCACGTTGGCAAGCATAAAATTGGCGGCACAGCTGTCGCTCTGTTTTGGCTGAACAGTGAAGTTAGCTCAGTTAAAATTTGTGAATTTTAGAACTCAAATTGAACAAGTTGGGATGCACGAAAGCACCACAAAACATATCGGATAAGTTCATGCCTATTGCACATAGGGCCTAGCTAGTAACCTTACGGCAAAGACAAAATCACAGCACTTAATTACTACAATTATACGTGAAGATTTTCCTTGGCTATTGTTGGCTATATAATCTGTAAAATAATGTGCGATCACATACATAGCAGATTATCAGTCTAACCACCATGACATAATCGGCAAGCAAGCTTTAAGTCAGTCCACTTTTATTTACGGTTTTCTTATAACATCATTAGTTTTCACCACCGAACTTGTTGCCAAAACTAAGTGTAAATAGCTATGAAATAACATGTCTGTGGTCAAACTGTCAATGTGCTCTTCAGTTCACAGAAGCTGCTAATGTGGGTTGAAGGATGTCGTGTGGGTGTGATCGCGTTGAAAGTGACCTGTCATGAGAGTGCGTGTGCCCATCTTGGTTTCCGTCCCAAATTGTCAGAAGTCAGTTTGTTCCGCGTGAGCGGAAATCAATTACAAGTGACTCGCGCGAGCATGCATGCCCTCCCGCAGGAGTCAGAGTGAGCTTTGCGGGAAAAATATGAATTTGCGATAGCATGCATGACTTCCAGCACAAAAATTCTCTTGCACGTACTGCCATTCTGTGCCCGTGGCTCGTGGGCATATTTTGTTGTGCTTGCAACCATTGACACAAATCTGACACCATATAATAGCCTGTTTAAGGTGCAGAATTGGTGCTACCATGCTTGGATTTTTTTTAACAATTTCTCGCTGATTCGAAGGCAGGGACATTTGTGGAATTTGCTCTTGAAAAACTTTCAAACTGACAGGCATGGAAATTGTGTCTATGTTCTTTCTGGGAAGTAAATGTAGTTCTTGAGGAGCTGTAATGGATTGTGCTGTATGGTATTGCGTTGTATTGCCAATGTACAATTCTGACTGGTAAAGCTCCTATTGTTTTTTTTTTTTTTCGATGAGAATATACCAGTTTTTAACAATGAGAAGCAGCTTTTTGTTTTACAAAGTTAGACCACTCAATGCACCATAGATGCTTTGTAATACATCATCACAACCTTTCTCTCCTCAACCCTTTTCCACAGCATATATGTTATATTTAAAACCTGTTTATGATCAAAATAACATTTAGTCTGTGCATATGGCCATTTCATGAATAACTTCTTGATTTCATTCTTCAATAATTTCATTCAACATAATTTACTTGAATTGCTACAGATTTTGAACAGTTGGCTGTTTGTTCAATATTCTGCACTGAATCAAAATTGAGGTTCATTACAGCATAGAACAGCATGTTTGTAGATTGAGCAAAAGAGAATAAAAAAGGAAGGATGGACCAGGTTCAAAGATCTCACATCTACAGTGACATCACAGCTGCAGGCTTGCCCCCGAACAAACCTCAGCCATGTCACAGGAGTTCTCCTATGAACCAACTGTAAGGTAGTACTGCAAATATTTAGAAGATATTATTTTCTAAAAACTTTTTTTCACAGAAGGTATAAGCAAGCCAAAAACATTAGTACGTAAATAGGTTTGATGCAAATATATGTCATTATTTTTTTGCAATTTGATTGAATAGTTCACTGACATTGTGATCCAAGTAGATTGTTATAATGTACCTTAGTTTGCCAGAGTGAGTGAGTTTATCTGAAAACCTCTGAAAAATGAACAATTGGTTCTGAAATATAGGGTTACGTTGAATAAAAAAGGTCCAGTTGTTCAGGAGAAATCAGTATCTACAACCCAAATCAAAGTCATTATTCACTGTAATTGACATACAGATTTATTCACATTGTTCAGATTTTCTTGACACCTTAAAAGGGTTTCATCAGCTCTATCATTTGACTTCAACTCATTTTCTACAGAAGGTTAGAAAGATGGCTGTCATTGCCTTCTACCTTTATCTCAGTAAAATTCAACTGTCATTCATCTCATTTTTCTCCAATGGCTTCAAGTGAAGAAATACCTAATGCCCTGTAATTCCATGTTCCAAACCCTGTGTAACTCCTTGCTGGAGTGAAAGTGTAGCTCTGTGATTTGCATCTCAAAAGTATTGCCAGCAGAATGTTATTCAATCCTGTGTACACCAGCAACAAGTGATATTTTTGAGAACATCATACACTAGCTTAATTGTCAATGTAGATACTGTGGTCTGGGAGTCCTCTTCAGTTACTTCATTTGACCAACTAAAATTTTATTTGTTTGCAATTTACTGACAGCACTTGCTTGTAGCTGGGATTGTTATAGCAATTATAGCGTCAGTTTTATTCTATTATTTGTTTTTCTCATCTTTGCTTAGCTCTGTGAATGTGTGTATGCATTTCAATCAGCAGAATTAACTCCTTGCCTAATGAAAACAATTATTATAATAATTCAATTCTCACTCATGTCATCGAGTTTTACTGAGTCCTGAGAGAAGCTGAAAATGCAAATCAAAGAGGTGACTTCTCTAAAACCCCGAGGTTAATTGGCACCTTTCAGCTGAATTCCATACAATACTGGAGAACCAGCGAATAATGACGAGGCCATGTGTCTTTTTTTTTTTTTTTCTTCCTGCCACCACCCCTGCTGGACCCCCCCTCCCCTTGGGAGGTCAGCTTTTTTTTTTATTAACAGTCATCACAGAGATAATTCTGAAAGGGAATGGTATGAAGAAGAAGTTTTAACAGCAGGGGATATTCCAAATCAAACAACATTTGATCAGTAACAACCCTGTAACAAACAAACTGCTCGACGATTTGGAAGGAAAAGAAGAAAAAAAAAATGCCAAAGAAAAACAAAAGACAGGAGGAAAAAAAAAACAGGATAGAGCCCCAAAGAAACAACAAAAAAGGTAGTCAAGACAGGGTGACAAGGAATATCAATCATGACAATTAAAAAAATTAACAGTAATCACAATAATTATGTAAGACGGGAAATCCAGCTGGGACACGGCAAAGGGCTGACAAACTGGGGGAGCCCAGGAACTCAGGCTCATCCTAAACTTCAAAGGACTCATGTGGCCTGCAGTATGACAATAAGCTGTTAGGCCTTCCTCAGGAATAGTGGGCCATTGACTCCCCAGGGTGTTTGCTGAGTGGTTTCGGGGGAAATTGGGTGTTTATGGTTGTGTCTGTGGAAGACATGGGGGGGTTTATGACTGCCTGGGACAATAAGCAGGACTCTGGCGAAGTGAGGGGGGTAACTATCACAGTTCTCCCCCTGTGAACATCATCCCTGGCCCTGGTCATTCCTTTTATGAAACTGGACCTTAATTCATCTGTTTAAATTATTTGACACTACTGTGAAACCTTTCTCATATGTTCTATGTATTACTATGAAATAACTTCTGTGCTCATAACCGAAATTGCTTATACAATAATCCAGTTTAAGAGCTTTTCATGACAACTGCATCATATTAATACATATTCATATCATGTTTGGTATTGATGATTTTAGAAAAATCCAAAGTGTTGGATGGAGTATGTTTCATACCAACTGAAATTATGGTTTAATCACCTTTTAGAAAGTCCCTAAATTTTGGTTAAAGCAGGATATCCTCTCGGATAACCATCTGGTCTTTTCCTCGCTCTGCTAAATTGTTTTATTACATCCTCCAAACGGTGGAAACCCAAAATCCAGATTCGACCCCCCCATCCAGGTAATTTACGGCCATGCCGCCTGGATCAAAGACGTGATTTGGCTTAAAGCAAAGAGAGACAGTCCATTCTGGGAAGATCATATCTGATCTCTCCCCGCGTACGTTAGTGCGTGTGTAGTCTATAATTATGGAAGATCGCAGACGACTTCCCACACGTGCATCTCTATGCCGTGTGTAGTTGGTAGTTTATATAGTTATGGAAGATCGCAAACGACTTCCTCACGAGTCTCTGTGTGTCATGTGTAGCCAAAACAGGTTGGGTAAGACACTTTTACATTCAATTATTCTTTAAAATTCTAAATTATCTAACGAACTAATTAAATTTACTATGTGGACCTACCTACCTGTTTAACAAAATTTTCTTTCGTATTAATAAATTGTCTTCTTGTAATTTGTGTGGTTTTTATGATTTTAAATCCATCTTGGTTTCTTCAGTCAAAATTACGGTTAAATACTTAGGGGAAACGGGTGCTGACTGAGACCTACTGTCAGAGGCCGGTTACAGACAAAGTTTTTAGGGAGTTCTGGTAAGTTAGAACGGGGGCCACGTTCGACTGTTAACGGAATTGGTGAGGTATTGGCTCTGGAGGTTTGGCTTAAGAGGACCCATGGGCATAATACGCCGGTTCTTGTCAAATTCTCCTTAAGGAGCCCGATAGATACAAGCTGACTCGGGCCCATAACTGTCATGAGGGAAGGGTACTCGCATATTATGGTGGCTGCTGGCTATCCAATGCAGGGCTCCCCGAGCTAAGATTTTGCGACTGTGCGGGTCCGGAAGCGCAATGGTGTAAAATTGACAAAAGACTGAGTATGGTATTATTATTCTAAACTCAACACATTTACAATAAAATTTTATATTCTTTATTAATAATATGGAGTCAGATCAAATTGTAACCGTTGTGCTTTTGTGCCCTGTTCTAACAAACGGAGATGTTGATCACTGCTTTCTTTTGGGTCACACCAGCAAAGAAGAATGCTTCGAGCCTTCAGCTCCTGCTGTGTCCGTCGTTGGTATAGCTGTGGGGTTTTACAATTATTAAAGCAAAGAAGAGAAGGAAGGCAGAGGGAAAAAAAGTTTAAAAAAGAGAAAAAAGTGATAAGTATGCTTTATTATTTAAAACAAAAATAAATCAATAAATAATAAATAAAGGTAATTATGCAGTGTTAGGTTAAGTGACTGTGGGGAGGATGAGAGTAATTCTAAATGGCCAGTGTTATCTGTTGTTTTTTTTTTTTTCTTGTAGTGTGCGTAGGCATTAGTTAAGCGGCAGTGAGATAATATCATGAAAGTATGAATATTGTTTATGAAATTGCTGCATTTGTTTTGTTTTTTTTTGTAGGGCTGAGTAGTGTTCGATTGACAGTCGTTTTGCTAATCATTGAGATATTTTCGCTGTTTTTTTGTTTTTCCAATTTAGCAGTATTGTTTTCTTGGTGATAGCTAGGAATAATAGTAGAGGCGTTGCAGTTTGTGTTGGAATTAAGTTAATTTCACCTAATATGCAGATTGATGGGGTTAATGGGATGCTGCATTTAAATAGTGCAGAAAGTTTTGTGATTACCTCTTCCCAAAAGCGTTGTACAGGTTGGCAGAGCCAAACTGCATGGAAGTAGTGATCTGTGGTGTTGAGTCTGCATTGAGTGCATATATCGGTTTCTGATAATCCCATTTTGTACATTGTTTGTTGTGTAATATGTGTTCTGTGAATTACCTTGTACTGGATTAGTCTAATATTAGTATTTTGTGACATGTTGTAGATGTTCCTGCAGATTTCATTCTAGAAGTTAACGTTAGTTTTGATGTTAAGATCTTTTTCCCACTTATCTGTTGGAATGCATGGTGTGTTGTCAGAACCAAGGGAGGATATGAGTTTATAAAGTTTAGGGAAAGGTTTACTTGATTTTGCAATTTTGCTTTCATCATTCAATAGTGCTGATTCTTTGAGATCAAAGTTGGTGAGATCAAATTTTTCCTTAATAGACTGTTTTAATTGGATGTATTGAAAGTACTGATTTTTATTCATGTGGTATTTTTCAATTAACTGTGGGAAGGAAAGCAGGTTGTTATTTTCAAAAATATGGTGCAGATGTGAGATCCCTTTTTCTTTCCATTTATTGCTATTCATAGGTGATTTTTTTATAGTGTCATGTCTTACAGACTCAGCTCTATCCTGGACTCTGGACTGAATGCAATCGGGGGCTAATACTTAACACATGTACTCCACAATACATTTTTTTTTCTATGAAGCGTAGTCATGATCCCATAGACATCAGCAGATGTTGGGTTTCTTCAATAATGATGCTCTGCCAAGCCCTCACTACAGCTGTCTCTAATTCCTGTTTGATCTTGGGAACTTTTGCCTTCAGTAAGTATAATGCATGCTAAGTAGGATTCAGGTCAGATGATTGACTTGGCCATTGTAGAACCTTCGTTTTCTTTGTCTTTGGGTCATTGTTCTTCTGCGCTGTGAAGCGCTGTTCAATGAGCTTCAAAGCATTTGGTTGAAATTGGCAGTTCCTTCCCTTCTCTATTACTTTCTCTCTCCATAATTCAGGTATAAATTGATTGTTCTTCTTTTGTCCATAGAATATTGTTCCAGATTTTTACAGGCTTTTGTCAATGTTTTTTCAAAGTCAGAACTATGAGGTTATGAGGTTCATTAATGCTTTATAATTTGTTACAAATCCACTTTATTAATTATTGCAAAGTCTTCTTTTGATTCCTGACTTTAACACAGATACGTCCAGGAGGGTGTCCATGATCTGGCCAAATGCCAAGTTTATCCTTCGCCATTGAAAAAATTCTTTGATCATCCTCCAAAGCTGACATCTAAGATCTTCTAGGCCATTTGGTGTATTTGAGTTCAGCAGAGAACTTATTTTTTAAAAGAATGTCCCAAATAGTTGATTCACCTAATGTTTTGCTATTTCTTTTATTTGTTTTGTGGTTTACTCAGATTTTTCAGCCTTGCTTTACTGGCAGTGACGGCTCTTTGGACTTTGAGAATTAAGTGCAACAGATTGAATATGCAAATGGAAAACCTTGAAATAAACTTTTGCTCTTTTATCTGCTTACTTGTAAATGAAATAATGAGGGAATCGCAAACATTTGTACATATACCTTTGCAGCCAACTGTGCAGTGACTTAAGGTCCCTTAAAAAGGGGGCATCCATGGATACATAGTAGTGTAATTCATATTTTGTTCACCTGATTCGGATGTAAATACTGCTGCACTGTGAGTTTGTACTCATTATGTATTTTCAACTCCAGTATGTAATTGTTGACAACAAGGACAAAAACTTATACAATATTCAGATATTTATGGACCTGCCTGTATATAGTTTGTGAGTTTTACTTGTAGGGGAAACTCAGAAAAACACACTTTTAAGAGAAGTATTTTGGAGGAATGGGAACATGCTATGGTTTCTGCATTGCCTAAGTCTGCAGAGAATTAAAAATAAAATTAAAACAGCCTTCAGATAGCCCTGATATTTCTTCTGCCTTACATCATCACAATAATAATAACAAAAATAAATAACATTGCCAAATATCACAGATCTGGCCAATAATCATGATGCCACATAACATAACACGGCAGTCAGCACAAAATTTTACAGATTGGAAATTTTATTGACAATTTTTCTGACCCTTGCCAATATCAGATTCCACATGCATAAAATAGCATTTCTTTTCGACCTTGTTTAAATCATCCGCTCCTGATTTCTATAATTAAATTCATTTAAAAGCATGAAGTTATGTAGGCTACTTCAACTCATGTAGAAATTTAAATTAAAGATTTCTGCTTTCACTCAAGTAATGTTTTGCCAAGGGTAACACTACTTTCACTCAAGTATAGGATTTGTGCACATTGTCCATCAGTGTCATATAAATTTAAAATGTTAAACTATTCAACACATTGCCTGTGGTACCATAAAAACAGCAATTTTGATTTGACTTATTTAAAAATTTAAATTTCATGTTATTCTGCTGCGTGCACAGCGAATTGTTTTCTTGTTTATGGCCTAACAATAGGCCCTGGAGTGCAACAGCTCTAGGTTTATGTTTCCACATGTTCTACATCTAAGGGTGGCTGCTAAATGTTAAAGACAGTATAACTTGGGGTGGTCCCTATGGGAGACCTTGGTAGTGCTTTATGTTGGCGTTTCCACCAGAGCCAGGTAGCCATACAAATGTTGCTGTCATTTATTAAATGCATGTGTTGTGGATTGGAGGCAGTTAATAGGACAGGGAAAACGATAGGAAAGACATGACTAGAATTCTTCTGTTTCACCGGTACATCTCATTATTTGGGTTTTCATGCCACACATCATCATGGCGCTTGAGAAGTTTGAGCTTGCCAATTTCACATAGGGATGCAAACACATGTATGGTGAAAAAAGAGAGAGCAACCCAAAGTCAATTTTTTAAAAAATAATTAATATAGAGCCATGTGGCAAATGACTGTGCTATATGCTTAAATAAATAAGAAATTCTATTCAGTATACTCAGATCAATAAAAGACAAGCAGATGTTAAGTAGTAAATTAAGTGCTTAATGATTTACTTTCAGAATTCGAACAATATAGTAGAACTTTCCATTGCAGTAGGTAGTTAGTCCATCAGTCCTTCTTGCTTAATACAGCATCCATCAGCACCTCTCCTTCTTTGCCTTCATTTGGAGGGTTTCTAGGGCTTTACATCTATCAGCATTCCTTTGCTTGGCTGCATGTCTCAGCTGTGCTTGTTTCTCCACTGCCTGTGCAGTCCTCTTTCGCACTTGCACATTTTCTTGCAGCCATACCCCACCAGGATCCAGCAACAACCACGTGACCAGCACTGTAATGACCTGAGATTGTCTGTCTTGCAGCCAGGAACAGGCTTCGGGGGCCATGACAGAGACCAACGGTGTGCATATGGAACCTGCAAGTCCAACAGCGGATATTCTCAAAGTGTGGGGGGGGGTTGTCGTGTTTTTCCCATTTCTGAAGCCAAGAAACCATAGAGCCAAGGTTAGACAGCAACTAATGCTAGCTAGCATGGCACACAGTTATTAGCAAACAAAGATGGCTAGGGGTTAGGTTACTTATGTTTTAACTTTAATTTAGGTAGTAGCGTACCATTTGAGGCTGCGAAAATATACCACATAAAAGAAACAGAGGTAGCGTTGGTTGCAAGACAGTGACATTCTAGCATAAATCTTTTAGCACTTTGTGAAAGGACAGCCAACTCCCGAGTATCCCGACCCTGCAGCTGCGCTCCCTACCCCAGTCCAAAGAAGGCATCATGGTGGCTGCCAAAAGCCCCAACAAAAAGTTTGGCTTGCAGTTGTTCATTATTAACTTCACTACAGTCAGACTAATCAACATACGGGTGTTATGCCAAGGTTTGCCTGCCTGCCTGCCGCGAAACGCATCCACTCGTTTACCAAACTTTAACCTGAGGAAACCCTTTAACCTTGCCTAAACTTAACCTAATTTACAGAGTGAATGCATTTGCCATTGGCAGGGTTAGAAATTGGATTTTTTTCACTAAACATCAGGACCACTAATCATTCCGGCTTAGTCGTCCTCCCCATCTTTTACTCAACAGCCTTTGTTTTTTCTTTAATTTACTGTGCCAACAAACTATCTGTATCTCAAATCTTTTTTATGTGGTGTTTTACAACTGAAACTCACACCTTTGCTAATTTAAATCCAATTATGTTCTAATACTAATTAATAATCAGCTATGCCAATAAACGTAAGAGACAAGTGACACAAGCCCTCCAATAAAACAAAGTAACTTTTTCTTCATAATTAAACCCAAAACCAGTGAAGTTGGCACGTTGTGTAAATCGTAAATAAAAACAGAATACAATGATTTGCAAATCCTTTTCAACCTATATTCAATTGAATACACTGCAAAGACAAGTTACTTAATGTTCGAACAGGTAAACTTTGTAATTTTTTGCAAATATTAGCTCATTTGGAATTTGATGCCTGCAACATGTTTCAAAAAAGCTGGCACAAGTGGCAAAAAAGACTGAGAGAGTTGAGGAATGCTCATCAAACACTTATTTGGAACATCCCACAGGTGAACGGGCTAATTGGGAACAGGTGGGTGCCATGATTGGGTATAATAGCAGCTTCCTGAAATGCTCAGTCATTCACAAACAAGGATGGGGCAAGGGTCACCACTTAGTGAACAAATCGTGAGCTGATTGTCGAACAGTTTAAAAACAACATTCCTCAACGAGCTATTGCAAGAAATTTAGGGATTTCATCATCTACGGTCCGTAATATCGTCAAAAGGTTCAGAGAATCTGGAGAAATCACTGCACGTAGCGACAAGGCCGAAAACCAACATTGAATGCCCGTGACCTTCGATCCCTCAGGCGGTACTGCATCAAAACCGACATCAGTGTGTAAAGGACATCACCACATGGGCTCAGGAACACTTCAGAAAACCACTGTCAGTAACTACAGTTCGTCGCTACATCTGCAAGTGCAAGTTAAAACTCTACAATGCAAAGCGAAAGCCATTTATCAACAGCACCCAGAAACGCCGCCCGGCTTCGCTGGGCCCAAGCTCATCTAAGATGGACTGATGCAAAGTGGAAAAAGTGTTCTGTGGTCTGACAAGTCCACATTTCAAATTGTTTTTGGAAACTGTGGACGTCGTGTCCTCCGGACCAAAGAGGAAAAGAACCATCCGGACTGTTATAGGCGCAAAGTTCAAAAGCCAGCATCTGTGATGGTATGGGGTGTATTAGTGCCCAAGGCATGGGCAACTTACACATATGTGAAGGCACCATTAATGCTGAAAGGCACATACAGGTTTTGGAGCAACATATGTTGCCATCCAAGCAACGTCTTTTTTCATGGACGCCCTGCTTATTTCAGCAAGACAATGCCAAGCCACATTCTGCACGTGTTACAACAGCATGGCTCTGTAGTAAAAGAGTGCGGTACTAGACTGGCCTGCCTGTAGTCCAGACCTGTCTCCCATTGAAAATGTGTGGCGCATTATGAAGCGTAAAATACGACAACGGAGACCCCGGACTGTTGAACAACTTAAGCTGTACATCAAGCAAGAATGGGAAAGAGTTCCACCTGAAAAGCTCAAAAATTGGTCTCCTCAGTTCCCAAACGTTTACTGAGTGTCGTTAAAAGGAAAGGTGATGTAACACAGTGGTAAAAAAGGCCCCTGTGCCAACTTTTTTGCAATGTGTTGCTGCCTTTAAATTCTAAGTTAATGATTATTTGCAAAAAAAAATAAAGTTTCTCAGTTTGAACATTAAACATCTTGTCTTTGCAGTGTATTCAATTGAATATAAGTTGAAAAGGATTTGCAAATCATTGTATTCTGTTTTTATCTACGATTTACATAACGTGCCAACTTCACTGGTTTTGGGTTTTGTAATAGCAAACCATAAAAAACTTCAAATTTCAAAGCCCTTCAGTACCTTGGACAAAGCGAAATCCCCAGCCAAGTATTGACATGATCTAAAATGCAGGTTTGTCAATTTTTAGGGTTAGAATCAATGTCAGTGTTTGACCACTGCCCAATATTTTCAAAGCAATGCACTACAGCCATATAACAATACAACGAAGTGCCAAAAATCCCTTCATAATAGCAGGTTAAAGTGAGAGTTTAGAGGATTCTCTAATTTTACACTGAATCACTATCTTTTAGATTCTGAAAATGTAAGCATTGTTTTGATCGTCAAGTCCAACGTCGGTCGATCCTCAAATTCCAATGCGAGACGGTCCAGACCGTGACCATCACGCAATAATATGCAGTTTTTTGTGCTATTAACTCATCTGGAAATCGTCTTTGTCATTGTTATTTTTATATTTAATATCTGTGTTAGAGGACACCTGTTATGTTTCTGCCATGCTTGTTCTGTTTTTGCCATGCCCTGTTATGTTTCTGCCATGCCTTTTCTTTTTTTGCCATGTTCTGTTTAGTTTTAGTTCTTTGCCATGTTTTTGTTTTTACCATGCCAGATCCACATTTCTGTTAGATCCCGGTTCATGTCTTTGTTCATGCCCTGCATTGCACTTTGTCTCCCCTGTCTGGTCTTTTGTTAAGCTACAGCTTCTCCCCAGTCCTGCGTGTCACATGTTTAGGTGATTTCATGGTTTCTGGGTTTCAAACATTCCTTCTAATCTCGTTTGCTTCCTTCGCCTCGCTTTTCTATTTTACTAACCCATACTAACAGTTTGTTATTTTGTTAAAGTTACTAACCAAGACTAATATTGTATATAATACTAACTTACTAACGAGCACCAGGGATTGTATAGCTGCACTTACTAATTGATTAACAAGCTCTCAGCACTTGCCCTGTTCTAGTCCCCGCCTCTTGCCTTCACTTAGTCTTTGCTGCAAATTCAGCAGATCCTCCGCACCTGCTCTACTCTGTCCTGCCTCTCATTATCTGTGCACATTAGAACTCCCTAACCGGAGCTGTATGTTAATGCACCAAGAAACTATTCGGCTCTACATTATCCAGTCTCCACAGGCCCCAGTCATCCTCGGGCACCCCTGGATGGCCAAACACCTGCCTGAGGTCGATTGGGGAAAACATGAGATCAAGGGCTGGAGCCCCAACTGTGCGCAGACCTGCCTTAATGATGCTCTGGATCATGTTCCTGTTCCTCACGTGGAGGAAATCCCCAACCTGGAGAAGGTTCCCCCAGAGTTCCATGATCTAAAAGAGGTGTTCTCGAAAACTCGAGCCACCAGCCTGCCCCCGCATAGGCCCTACGACTGCGCCATTGATCTCAAACCAGGAACCATGCCGCCCAGAGGTCGTCTATTCTCCCTGTCACGCCCTGAGACTCTCGCCATGGAGAAATACCTTAGTGAGTCCCTTGCGGCAGGCATCATTTGCCCCTCTTCGTTCCCTGCTGGGGCAGGATTTTTCTTTGTGAGTAAGAAGGACGGGTCGTTGAGGCCATGTATAGACTACAGGGGCCTCAATGAAATCACTATAAAGAACAGGTACCCTCTGCCACTTATGAGTACCGCTTTTGACCTGCTGCAAGGGGCCAAGATTTACACCAAACTAGACTTGCGCAATGCTTATCACCTGATCCGGATACGTGAAGGTGATGAATAGAAGACCGCGTTTAATACACCCACCGGATACTGGGAGTATTTGGTTCTTCCGTTTGGCCTTACTAACGCCCCAGCTGTGTTCCAGAACCTCGTCAATGATGTACTCAGGGATATGATTAATAGATTTGTGTTTGTTTACTTGGATGATATTCTCATTTTCTCCAAATCACAGGAGGAACACGTTCGCCATGTCCGACAAGTCCTGAAGCGCCTGTTGGAGAATCGACTATTTGTCAAAGCTGAAAAGTGTGAGTTCTCAGCCCAGACCACCTCCTTTCTGGGTTACATCATTGCACCTGGCACCATCCGCATGGACCCGGCCAAGATTGAGGCAGTCACCGACTGGCCCAAACCCACCGACCGTAAGTCACTCCAACGCTTTCTGGGATTTGCTAATTTCTACAGGCGATTCATGCGCAATTACAGCTCTGTTGCTGCACCGCTAACTGCCCTAACCTCTAACAAAGTCAGATTCCAGTGGTCCGAGAAAGCGTTCAATGATCTCAAGTCACGATTTACGTCTGCTCCCATACTAACCATTCCCGATCCTAAGCTTCAGTTTGTGGTGGAAGTTGACGCCTCCAATGTGGGAGTCGGGGCTGTCCTTTCTCAGAGGTCCCCCAAGGATGGCAAGATCCACCCGTGCGCCTTCTTCTCCCGTCGCCTAAGCTCTTCGGAACGGAATTACGACATTGGCAACCGGGAGTTATTAGCCGTCAAACTGGCTTTGGAGGAGTGGAGGCAGTGGCTGGAGGGAGCTGAACAACCGTTTCTCGTCTGGACGGACCACAAGAATTTGGAGTATCTCCAGACTGCCAAGAGGCTCAACCCACGCCAAGCCAGGTGGGCATTATTTTTCTCACGTTTTAATTTCCACCTCGCCTATCGCCCCGGCAGCAAGAATGTCAAGCCAGATGCCCTATCCCGATGTTTCGAGACGGACGAGGACCTGCCCAGTCCAGACACCATTCTGCCCAAAGAAACATTCGTTAATGCCATCGATATGGACATTGAAGCTGAGGTGAGAAACGCCCAAGCTGATTCTGCCGCTCCCAGTGCCTGCCCTGATCATTGCCTGTTTGTGCCTGCTAACCTGCGCCCCCGAGTCCTGGACTGGGGGCACGCCTCTAACCTTTCATGTCACCCAGGAGTTTGCCGCACCCTGGACTTCATATCTCGTCGTTTCTGGTGGCCGGGAATTAACCAGGATGTCCAGAATTATGTCGCTGCCTGCTCGGTCTGTGCCCAAGCGAAGGTATCACACCAACCCCCTCACGGACTGTTACAACCACTACCCACTCCTCACCGTCCTTGGTCACATATTGCACTCGACTTCATCACTGGTCTCCCCCCATCCAACCATTTCACCACCATCCTCACCATAGTAGATAGATTCTCCAAAGCTGTCTATTTCGTGCCCCTCACCAAACTCCCTTCTGCCCAAGAGACTGCCACTCTAATCATTCAGCACGTTATCAGACTTCACGGCATCCCCACAGACATCACATCTGATTGCAGACCCCAATTCACAGCCAAGTTTTGGAAATCATTCTGCAAATCCCTTGGCACATCAGTTAGTTTATCATCCGGTTTTCACCCCCAGACCAACGGCCAGACCGAGCGGGCCAACCAATGTATTGAGACTGTTCTAAGATGCCTATGCTTAAAGAACCCCTCCTCCTGGAGCCACCAACTTCCCTGGGCTGAATACGCTACTAACAGTCACACCTCCGCTGCCTCTGGTCTCTCCCCATTTAAGGTATGTCTGGGTTACCAACCACCTGTGTTTCCCTGCCAGGAGGAGGAGGTGGCCGTTCCTTCCGCCCGGGAGTTTGTGCGTCGGTGCCGGCGCACCTGGAAGACCACACGGGAGGCGCTGCTCAGGTCGGTAGCGTGAATGAAGGCTCGGGCGGACAAGAAACGCATCGCCGCCCCAACCTACCGACCTGGGCAGCGCGTGTGGCTGTCCGCCAAGGATATCCCCTTAAGAGGAAACGGGGGTAAACTCTTCCCTAAGTTCCTGGGGCCATTCACCATTGAGAAAGTGCTGAGTCCCTCTGCTGTCCGCCTCCATCTGCCCCTTTCCATGCGCCGCATTCACCCCTCATTTCATGTTTCCCAGATCAAGCCTGCTATTACCCACCCCCTGTCTTCTGGTCCTGATCCCCCACCACCCTCCCGCATGATCGACGGAGGCGAGGGCTACACTGTCCGCTCCTTGTTGGACTGTCGCCGTCGTGGACGAGGTGTGCAATACCTCGTCGATTGGGAGGGCTACGGTCCTGAGCACCGCAGCTGGGTGCCCTCCCGCTTCATCCTCGACAAAAAAGTTTAATCACGGACTTTCATGCTACGCACCCCAGACCAACTGGTTGAAACGCCAGGAGGCGTTTCTTGGGGGGGGGGGGGGGTACTGTTATGTTTCTGCCATGCTTGTTCTGTTTTTGCCATGTTCTGTTTAGTTTTAGTTCTTTGCCATGTTTTTGTTTTTTACCATGCCAGATCCACATTTCTGTTAGATCCCGGTCCATGTCTTTGTTCATGCCCTGCATTGCACTTTGTCTCCCCTGTCTGGTCTTTTGTTAAGCTACAGCTTCTCCCCAGTCCTGCGTGTCACATGTTTAGGTCCTTTCTTGGTTTCTGGGTTTCAAACATTCCTTCTAATCTCGTTTGCTTCCTTCGCCTCGCTTTTCTATTTTACTAACCCATACTAACAGTTTGTTATTTTGTTAAAGTTACTAACCAAGACTAACATTGTATATAATACTAACTTACTAACGAGCACCAGGGATTATATAGCTGCACTTACTAACTGATTAACAAGCTCTCAGCACTTGCCCTGTTCTAGTCTCCGCCTCTTGCCTTCACTTAGTCTTTGCTGCAAATTCAGCGGATCCTCCGCACCTGCTCTACTCTGTCCTGCCTCTCATTATCTGTGCACATTAGAACTCCCTAACCGGAGCTGTATATTTTGTCATAGGCTGTCTTGTGATCCCTGTCCGCGTTTTGGCTTTTGCCAATTTCATGTGGTTAGGTTCTCCCTCATGTTTGCTCCCACGTAATTAGTCTGATCCTCTTCACCTGATCCTAATCATAGCAAGTGACTTTCCTTGTGTATTTAAGCAGTCTTTTCACAGCAGTTCCCCGTCAGAACGTTTCCTTTGGTTTGCTTGTGCCACGCTTGTTTTCGCCTTGTACTCTATTGTGATTCTCTTCTGACTGGACCGTCCCTGATTATTGATTTTTGCCTCTGATTTGGATATTCTGCCTGCATCTGTGTACCAAGCCCATTTTGCCTGACCACGATTATTGTGTTTGCTGCCCTGGTTACGATTTGGATTTCGCCCTTTGGATTTTGATTTTGGATTGTGGACTTTGTACTGTCGCCTCCTGCTCTGCGGGGGTTCGCCCCCCTTTCCAATAAAATCCCTTTTTTTTTTTTTTCCTCACTGCTTGACCCTCGCGTCTGGTTCCAGAACTGTACCTAACAACACCTAGCTCGGCGATAACAAAAACAAACATCGGAAACAAAATTATACGGTAACAAAGTGATTTCAAATTACGCTATGTATTATATAATCTCTCCATATGTTGACCTTTGTCCGCAATGCGGGCACAAACATATTTACAATTTATTGGGCTAAGCATTCGGTATTTAAACCCCACCAATATCGAAGACAATCAGTACTTTTTCGGCTTACCTTGATGTTTGAGTCCCCAGAGAAGCATTCAGGTGTGTAAAAATAGCAAGCATACATCTGGTCAAGAAAACTTACCCCTAGATTCCACCGGGCGCGTATCTGCAGCATAGAGTGAACAACGTTACTTTGCTCCATCTTGCATGCAACTTCATGTCCCACTGAGAGCGAAACGTTAGCGAAGCATCCAGTCAGCTGATACAATTGACCTGCTCAGATTTAGCTTATTTCGTCATTTTTTCCTGGATATTTGTGCTTCTACTATGGCGGAGTTGGCTACGAAATTAAATGCTTTCTGTTTTTGTCTGCTTTAATTGTATTTAATGTCATTTCCGACTTTGTTTTGCTGTAGCTTACTACAGTCCAGCCATGAACTCCATAGATCAAACATTTGTGCCTGTATTTTATTTAAAAACAAAATCACAGACAAATAGTTGAAAAGTAAGTTATAAATGAATTTTATATCAAAGATTTAGGGTTAGTTTCTTTTAGTTAAAAGCGTATCCCCCTTCATAGTTACTTCCTGCCTGGCGTGATCTGGGGTGCAGTTCTCGTTAGCACAGATGCTAACCTAGTTGGAACCAATGAATGTAGATGGTTGAACTATGGGAAATGTATCCCTGCTATATTCAAATCAGGGCGACTGTGGGCAGCCACCGCCAAAAATAGACTCGGCACTTATTCTCAGCGGAGCAGAGTGGAGAGCTGCATCTAGGACGCTACCGAGACGCGCCGTGGTGCGGCTGGTGGAATCTCAAGCATTGCTCAGAAAGGCCGTGATCAACTCTGGCAACCATGTCGTGGCAGTAACGCGGCCAAGACGCTCCTGGTGGAATCTAGGGGTTAGAGTTTAATTGAAGAACTGCGTGCAAGAAGTACTTCAGTCACAAAATGTCAGTTTTGAGATACTGATGGTCAAAGTTTACAAAACATGGCGGAGATACTTTTTTTCAAGGTAGCTTATTATGGACTTTTGCGCTAGTTCTAGGGGCTAAACATGGTTAGTCACAACTTTTTTGTGGAACGATTCTCCTTTATTACCGAGAAATCGAGGATAGTAGTTTTGGACTTGGTACTTTTTGTGACAAAATGGCTGGACTTAGGTACTTTTTGTGCAAAAATCACAGACTTGGGTACTTTTAACACCAAAACCCTTTATTGCTTAGTTTTCAATACAAACATGTTATTCTAGCTAAGCTGCCTTGCCTTTGTGCCTTTATGGTAGACAGAACTACTTGTTTAACAGTAATATAACTTGGTAAAATCCAAAGTCACTTACATGAATCAGAAACGAACATTCCAAATGCAGAAAAACCTAATTTTGGAGAACCAGTCATCTCTCAAACAACATATCCCTTCTACTTGAATGATTGCTTCAAAATCCTAACTTATGTATATACGGTTTATGACATCAAAATCTACTTCTGTGAGTATGAACATTCCCTTTGTAACCATGGTAACCCCACAAACATTCTATTGTTGATGAGTGAGAAATACCGCCACTTCTGACTCCAAAACTCCAGTCCAAGATAACTCAGTTAAATCAGGAATGTCCTCAAGAAAACTAAACTTGGTGCTAAACCTTATTTCCCACGGATTTAGAGCCCTCTCTGCTGATATTGTTTGCTTAAATCTACCCAATATATCAACAAAATCTACTCCAAAGGGTTGGAAATTACCATGGATGCCCACACCTTTTTGGATGAGGGGAATACTCATTTAACTCCACCAATATGCAATCGTCAAAAAACTCTGTTAAATCAGTAAACAACATTCAAAAGAAACCTATCATATGACTCAGTCCAGCATTTTGATCGGCCAGTCATGGACTTGGGCACTTATTACACAAATTTTATGGACTTGAGTACTTCTTGCAGAAAATTTTAGTGGATTCCAAAAACACCACATAACAATAAACAGGGGTGAAGTACTTCTTCTTTCCAATTTTTGGTATCAAATGATTCTTTTATCAGCACAGATTCCAGAACTGGTGCCAGCTTGATTTTTTCAAAAATGTGACTTCGGTACTTCTTGCATGCAGGTCTTCAATTTCTAGTGCTGCAATAGTGGTACTAGCATAAAACAGCAGCAGCCATGTTACTGATGACACTCCGCGTTGCTAGGGCATGCGCAGCATATGCACTCTTGATATTACAAAAAACGTTAAATTAAAAACCCTTTTCTCATGGATAAAACTCCTCAAAATATATTGGAGTCCCCTTTCAAAATCCTTCAGGCAAATGAAAAGCCGAAAAAGTGGAGGTTGGATGCAGAATTCTTTCCATTTATAGGTTGTTGACAACATTTTACTAGACACTCAGACAAGTTTGAGGACAAGTAAGTTTTACTAGTGCGAGGACTAGTGGACTACCGCAAATTTTGAGCCCTGGTCTTTGGGCTTTGCTAGTATAAATCAAAACCACGATATTGGAGAAATATCCTAGCGCGATTTAAACAAAATGGAAAAGCGGGATAATATAGTTGTGTTACGTGTAGGAATAGAGGGAGACCCCAGGCGCAAAGTAGCAGGCAAAACGACTGGTTTATTTGTCATTGTACAAAATTAACAATGAGCACACAAGCACAAGAAACAATGGCAATAAAAAATATAAAATGGAAAAGCTTACAAACTCCCAAAGGGAGAAAACAGCTAATTCCAATTTGGTAGTGAACATACAGAGACGCAGATGTACATGTCTTGTACATGTACACACTCAATACCCCATTCTGATAGGACCACTTTGTCAAAAAGAGAATATTTATTTAAAGCATACAGGCATACAAGCATACATAAGATTTGGTGACATGGCTCTGTTCTGAGAGATCCCTGCCAAAGGTAGGGAGCTGCAACTAACCCCCCCCACCCCCCATAGAAAAGAGCCTACAGCAACAATGACTTCAAAAAGAACAGACATTGTTATTGAATGGTAGTTTATTCATGAAAGAACAGAATTAAGGAATGCTAAAAGCAGACGGGTGGAGGTGGGGAGGAGGAGGGTTGTTGAGCGAGCATGCTGAGGAGCCGCTTCTCTGGATGACGATCTTAAGTAAGCCAGCATATAATCGGTCAAGCAATCATCTTACAGCAGAGTCAGATGACTGTCATGTGCACTCAGGTGATTCACCGGCGGGAGAAGTGGCTCCTCTACATTAGCAAGTTTGACTCCATAGCTTATCAGAATTCACAACAAAGCACCATTTCTGATGGGAACACTTTGTCGAAAAGAAAATATTTATTGAAAGCATACAGGCATACAAACATACATTAGGTTTTGCTGAGAGATCCCAGCCTGTCTAAGCATGGAACTAAAGGCGGAGAGCAGCAACGAACCCCCCAAACAGAACCATGCTGAGCACTGGCTAAGAGAATAAAATACGAAGCTTTCAAATTTTTAGTGGCAGCCCGGTGGCTGGCACGATTTCTCTTAAAGCCGATACAAGAGAAATATTTTCCATGAGGTGTGCAATGTGTAGTGCCAGCACAGCTTCTCTTGAAGCCGAGACAAGAGAAATATTGTACGTGAAGTGTATTATGTGTAGTGACAGCCAAGAGGCTGGCACAATTTCTCTTGAAGCCAATACAAGAGAAGTATTCTGCGTGAAGTGTACTGTGTGTAGTGACAGCCAGACAGCTGGCACGATCTTTCTTGATGCCGAAACAAGAGCAATGTCCTACATGAAGTGTTCCGAATAGAGACAACTCAATACTGTCACCATCTCTCTTGAAGCTGATTCAAGAGAAATATGCTAATGTTGTGAACTATGTGTACAGATAACCTGGTGGCTGGCACAATTTCTCTTGAAGTCGATATAAGATAAATATTCTATGTGATTGATGAGTATTAATAGAAGAGAAATCTGGATAGCTGGTGCTGAGCAGTGACGCTACTTGCCCTTTCTATGTGTATAGAAAGGTGATCTAAATGACGCGTGAACTAGATGTAAGTGAAAGAAGTTCAAGATAGATGTTATTTAACATGCAAAACAAGGTAACAATCAGGACATAGAACATTACACAGTCTTACTCATTAATTTTTGAGCTTCCAAAATGTTCTTAACCTCTTAAGTCCTGAGCCTCTGGTTCAAAAATAGCATGCCCAAAATGAAATGAGTATATCTCTGCAGCAACTTGGTCCACTTGAATAATCTTGGTATCATTATAAAGGTAACACCATTTGGGGTTTCTGTCGTGGTGTAAAAATCAGTATATGTCACTGAGTCAGAGTAAATGAAGATGGAACAGCATAAATTAAAGATTTTATTTGCGCCTAACAAAGTTTTACATCCATCCCTTGTGAACTTATTTAGTTGCAGTCTGAAACCTCTAAAAATTACAACCCAGAATCTCATCATTATCTGTGCCAAAGTTTATCCTAATGAAGTAAGTCAGAGCAAAGTCTAGGCGGCTTCTCCAAATTGGCAATTCAGGTACCTCGGTTGCCATTTCAAATTTCTCAGACACCAAACTGTAAAACTCATTTAATTTCACTTATATGTCACTACAGGTATACATTCCATCCAAGTACAACCACTTTTTTATTTTTAAAATTTTAGAATATTTTTTATTATTATTTCTGCCGGTCCTGTAAACATTTTCCCATTCAAAGAAAATACATACAATACAATAATGAACTTTTGACTCCACTGGAGCAGATCAATTAAAAAAAAAAAAACAAGCAAATAAAATTATAGATACAAAAATATACATTATATTTTCGTATTTATATGTATATATGTATATACATATATTACTTGCTCAAGAATAATGCTTTTACTACCTAAAGAATAGCATGCCATCAGGGGCTTCAAACCCTAGATTTCTAGATGCAAGCTCTTCACCCTAACCACTAGACTATACAGCTGGCCAATCCACCATTGTCAAATTGCCCATGTAAAGAGTGAGTGAAACACATCATGCACCCCCATTTAGCATTTGTATTCTTCCCTGTCTTTGTGCTTGTACTTAATGGCGCAAGGATTCTCAGTCAGAAAAGACTGTTGAATATTTAGCGGATAATCATACTGAAAATACTAGAAATAAACCAGTTAAGAGTTTATATTGTCGCGCTCTTTAAGTACATGTAAATGGCCAATGGACTCAGTTTGACGCACCGAGAATGCAAGGCTCTATCTCAGGCTAGGTTTGTGCGATTAAGGTGGTTTAGGGCTCATTGGAAACGTCAGAGCCCATAGAATCAAATGGCCACCTGTAAGTCTTACTGACAAGAATCACAAGCCAAAAACAGAGAGGAAAATACATTGCAAGCAAACGGAATGCTCAGGAGCTGGCATCCTTTGAACAGTGCCCTGGAAAAAAACATGCATGGAGACTGGAAGATCTATTTTCCATATAACACGGACACATTGGACTAACAATAGCAAGTGCAGATTTACCCTCAAATGGTTTTTTATTTCAAAATATCAAAGGTGAGAAAAATTTTTTGAAAACTGCAAAAGAGATGTCCGCACGCTGTTAAATGAGCTCCCAAGAAAACTTTTAATGTACAACAGTTTCGGCCGATATGGCCTTCGTCAGGTACAAACAAGGGCAAGTGAATAGGCGGAGGTATATATAAAAACACGTGGTCTGGAAGTGGGCAGGTACATCAATCAGCCTATTAAAGGGCAACCTGTCCAACAACACATACAAGGACCTGTGAATTACATCAAATAATATAAAAAATATATGAAGAATTATATCTGCATTATCCATACATGAAAAGTATAATATACTGTGGTCTGGACTATAATATAAAAATAATGCCATTACAGGGAGGTGGGTGCGTCAGCCAGCCAATCCCAATATGACAAGTAAAGACGGATGGCAGGAACAGAGAAAATGCACATACATTGAAGAATATGGAGCTATTCGCCTCCTATATAGGAAATCTCAACCTGTATAAATACGATGTCAAATCACACACAATGTATGAGCAGATATAAGACCATAAGCCGTGTTTACATTCCAAAAGTAAATCAATATGCCCAAAAAAATGGTGGATAAACAAAAGACAAAAAATAAATCAAAATATATTGAAAATACTCAGCACTGCACAGGCAAATGAAAGGTAACAGTAAGCATGCTAGAAAACAAAGGTAAATCATAGGGAACAGAGAAATATGTAAGATCTGAAAAACCTATAAAAAGGGTTTAATATCAAATTCTTCATTTAACCCATTCGGAGACAGAGTATTGAGAGCATAAATATAGTAAGTTTCACGCTGTAAAAGTAAGCGTTCATGGTTACCACCCCTGGGGGGTTTTTGACTTTCTCAATACCAACATATTTAAGGGAACTGATGTTTCGGCCAGCAGACAAGAAGTGTGCTGCAACAGGGTTCCGCACTTCGCCACATCTAATATTACTGCGGTGCTCACTGATACGGATACGTAGGGGTCTCTTCGTCTTACCTACATAACCAAGACCACACGGACATTTAAGTAAATATATAACAAATGATGTGCTACAAGTAATAACACCACGTACTCAAAGAGGTTTATCACTGTGTGGATGTGTGTAGGTATTGCATTTACGAGTGTAACCGCATTTTGCACAATTACCACATTTGTAATTACCGTCAGAAATATTATCGAGAAAGGAGCTTTTTAGCTCCTTATTCCTTATTAGCAGGAATGTAAGACCTGACCAGCTGATCCCTTAAGTTAGGGGCACGTCTAAAGACCAGAGAAGGTGGCTCTTTAAATGCAGTTTCAAGTCTCGGGTCTGATTCAATTATATGCCAATGTTTGAGAATGATATTTCTGAATTCAGAGCCCATAGGGGAATATTTAATGATGCAATGGGGGGAATTAGTTTCCCGTCTCTTAGTTTTGGGGATCAGGCACTCATTTGTCAGATGCTCATCCAGTCAGATATACACTGAACAACAAAAGAAACGCTAGATAATTAAAGGCAGACTGGAAAATACTTTTGCGCGTAATTATTTTAGAAAATCAAATTTATTACTTGCGCGTGCACATTTACACTCGTTTCATCAAATTTTTCTTTATTTTGCAGTCACTTTGACTGAGTAACCATGAGAGTACATTAACTAACTAGCTAACTCGCGTTTCTTTTGTTGCTCAGTATATATAGGCCTACGGACACTTTGACCGTGATCATATTTTGACAATGTCAGATATTCTATTTTTAGAGGAATAAGCTTCTGTCCAACGTGAGAGGGCCATTGACCCCACCTAAGGGTTTTACTCAGCATGCGGAGTACATTAATAAAACTTGCAGGATATGTTCCCTGAGACATCCTGACAGCATCCCAGCCATTCTTAAACGGGACCTATTTTGCTATATTTCCAAGGTTATATTTTGAACTTGGACTCCCCTAGAGTACTCCTTATCGTTTAAAGTCCAAAACAGGGTCCTTATTTAGCTCATACTGCCATCCTCAAAAAACCCCATTTATAGTCCATTGTAGTCTCTGCCTGAAATGCCTCGTTGGGGTGGCTCTTCCGCTATGGCCCCCACTCCCCGTGTGCCCACTTTCTTCTGACTGGCCAGCTCTGTGGAAGGCGGATTTAGGCAGGACAAGGCTGCAGAACGCAGTTTTCCGGGTCCGCCTCCCCAGAGTGAAACTGAGACGAGTCTGCCATCTGAGAAGGAATCGACGGGCAAATTCTGCAATCAAACGCAGTACATGTATAGATCTACTGAAATGAACTTGTTTGAATAAGCCCTTAACGGAGAAAGTGGAGGACGCACTGCGAAATTCTGGCAGCTCAAACTCGAATTTGCTGTCTACCTACGGCTACTATGGTGAGTACACCGGTGTTTCTACTCTATAGCTAGGATTGAGGGAAAGCTAGAATCCACCCCATACAGACACATTTGTAGAACGGGTCGACATACCCAAGTGTAGACCGGAGACCGTAGAAATCTGGTGGGTCTGAGTTTAGAGGAAACATGGACAGTGAGGAGCAGCAAAAAGTGGACCAACAACTTATAATACACACGAAGCAGTCCATAAGGACCTGCTGATTTACAATGCACGGCTGTGGTGTGTCGTTAGCGTGGAGTAACGAACAGCTTCTGCGCTGGTATATGACGGAAAGAAAGCTCCAAGCTAATGACCTTTTCGGAAGTTGCTCGTGGTAATGGTTTACCTATCGCGTCGGAATGACCAATTCTGAATTTTTCACGCTACAGATTACATTCAAAGTCAATGCATTGTCTTTGCATTGACTTTGAATGTAATCTGTCGCGCGAAAAATTAGTTTTGCGTCCGGTGTGAAAGCTGCTTAATGTGCCCATAACGCTTGTATTCGCGTCTTTGCATTGACTTTGAATGTAGCTAATCTGTTGCGTGAAAAATTCGTTTTGCGTCCAGTGTGAAAATTGCTTGACGTGCCCATAATGCATGTATTCGCGTCTTTGCATTGACTTTGAATGTAATCTGTCGCGCGAAAAATTCGTTTCGTGTCCAATGTGAAAGCAGCTTTATAGATAGTGCGCGACAGCTAGATAGAGCTCGGTTATGTTATGAAAATAATACAGGTTTTACAGACCGTAAGTTCCGTTAGCGTGGACAAGTTGCTTATGTGGAGCTAGCGAATGATCACTTCTACAGGAAAGAATTTACTTTTTAATCTCCGCCTTTTTCGGCTTTTTATTAGCCACAAAAATTTCTAAAGGGGGATTAAATTTTGTCATGATAGTGCAGAGAAATCGTTTGTTATACCAGACAGGTTAGAGCTTCTGCGTTTCACGATTGCTTTCACGGTAGAATCAGAGAGCTAACCCAGATATTTGTGAAGTATCCGGCTGATCCTGGTCATGGATAAGTGAAGCGATCACAAGCAGCCATAAACAAACCCAAACAGGTATCCCAAGCTCTGCAAAACCTACGTCTGGTCTAACTGCAACCTTTTCAGCCCAACTTTGCAGACACATACAGCACCTCTCCGGTTAGCTCGAACTGTAGTGGCCACAATCGGGCAATGTTATGATGAAACTACCACATTGATGCTTACCGAAGTAACACAAGCATACCGAACAGAATTACTGCATATAAGTTAACCAGGAGCATTTTTAATTAGCACGGCGGCATGCAAACTAACATACTGTAGCTGGTAACCAAGCTGTCATAACAACCACAGAGACAAACCCTTGCAATACAGGTTTTACAGACAGCAAGTTCCGTTACCATGGACAATTGTACCAATCTTGTGAAGCAATGCCCACATAAGGAGTCTGCTGATCGTATCGTACGCCTTAACTCAGTCAACGAAAACTATGTGCAGCTCGCTGTGTTGTTCTCGACTCTTTTCCAAAAGCTGCCGTATAGCGAACATCATATCACTGGTCGCACGACCTCTCCTAAAGCTACACTGCGCCTCAGGAAGGTGCTTCTCTATGCACGGCCACACTCTATCGAAAATGACGCGGGCAAACAGTTTGCCAATGACAGAAAGGAGAGTGATCCCCCGGTAGTTACCACAGCTAAAACGGCATTGCTTCTTGAAGATGGTGATGATGTTACCTTTTTCAAATCTTGTGGCACCCTCTTCCCCTCCCAGATGGAAAGAAGAAGGTCTTGAAACTCCGTAAGGAGGGCTGGTCCACCTGCTTTAAGGACCTCTGCTGGTATACAGTCTGGTCCAGGGGCTTTATTGTTAGCCATGTGATCAAGGGCTGACTTGATTTCCTCGATGGTTGGAGGTATTTCAAGTTCACTAATTAGCTCTTCCTGCGGAATCCATCAAGTACACTAATATTTGAAGTTGCAGACTGGTTCAGTAGATCACTGAAATGCTGCTTCAAGCGGGCCAAGATATCCTCTCCCTCCGTCAGCTGGTTGCCTTGGTCGCCGTTAATAGGGCTGATACTGCTTTGGCATCACTGGTAAACAAATTTGACAGCTTCGAAAAAAGGATCTGGAGTCATGCCTTTCTGCATGCTGCTCGACTTCCTTAACGCGATCAAGCCACTACTGGTTCTGAAGGTGGCGTAGTTCCTTTTGGCAGGTATTTCTAGCTTGTCTGTTGCGCCTTCTGTTTACCTGAGTGTCACTGTTGAGGATAGCTTGGAAAGCAGCTTGCTTTGGTGGAGTAGGTTTGTGATGGTAGAGTTATTTTCATCAAACCAATCTCGATGGTTACGCTTTTGGTAGCCAACGGTATTCTTGACACTAGTATAGAGAGCATCGCGAAGGTGCTCCCACTGTTGGACAAGGGACTGGTTTTCGGCGCGGTTGCTCGACAGATTCTGGCTGATGGTCTCTTGCAGCTGTTGAGCTACAGTTGGGTCTTTCAGTGAACTTACATTGAGTCGCTTTGGCATCTTGCTTTTCCGCTTTTGAGCTGATAAGTGGAAACAAAGTTTCAAGCGGGCGCACACCAGTTTGTGGTCTGTCCAGCAGTCAGCACGGCGACGGACTCTTGAATCTATGACATCGCTCTTATAGTGTTGTCTAACTATGATGTAGTCGATAAGGTGCCATCTTTTAGATCTTGGGTGCTGCCATGATCCCTTGTGAATATTCGCATCAGAGAAAAATGTGTTGGTAATACAAAGGCCAAATCAGGTGCACAGTTCAAGCAGCAAGGTGCCCTGCTCGTTCATGTCACCTAGCCTGTGGCAGCTGATTACGTTTGGCCAGGCTTCTGCGTCTCTCCCAACCCGAGCATTAAAATCGCCATGGAGGAAAACTCTGTCTAGTCTGGGAGTTGTTGCTAAAACTCAGAACAGCTGGTCGTAGAACAGAGCTTTATCCTCAGCCGGTCTTTTGTAAGTTGGAGCATATACACTTATAACTGTGGTGGTGAAATTGTCCAGTTAAATTCTCATGCTCATCACCCTGGAGCTGATGCCCTTCCAGCTGATCACAAGGGGGCGAATGGTATTCTTAATCACGACAACAACTCCCTCAAGCTTTGTTTTTTTGGGTGGTTTTCCTGAGTGGAGAAAGTGGTGTAGTCCCCTTGTACTCTCCTTCTCTTGGTATCCGGCATTTACTGAGACAGGCACTGTTGATATTTAGGCGCTTGAGCTCTAAGGCTACCAAAGCTGACCGGCGCTCTGGGGCCTGGCGCTTGGATATAGTTACGTCGGACAGAGTCCGGACGTTCCAGCAAGCTAACTTGGTTTGCATAGGTTTCTTGCAAGCAGATCTGGGCAAATCAGAACCGCGAGGTCCTTGAGGCTTTCCCTGGGTTCCGTCTTGCTTGCTGTTATGCTGCCAAGATCTACGACGCAGATGTTGATGTGATTGCTTTTAAGATGTTTCTGGGTCCGTAGCGGGTTAAATACCACTACAAAGGGTTGCCGGCCCTGTGCAATGGGCAAGCAGGCTGCCCTCTTCCGTACTTGCGCTCCTCAGTGGGTAGCTTCTGAAGTGGAATCATATAAAAACAAAGATCACCAGTATTAACACCAGAAAGGCTATCTTGAAAGGACCAGTGGGCTAACCCAAGCAGGAACTGATCCTGATTTTTTTCAGGGTTTACTCCCATAGATCCGCTGCATTCTGAAATACTAGGGGCGGCGCTGACAGCATGCGGTCTTTGACATGTGAGAGGCTAGGTAGTGCGGCCACTTGCTAATGATAACTTGGCCGTATATTGCGCATCACATGCCGCTGGATATCAGGAGGCCAGTCTGGGATGCCAAGTTGTTATAAGGCCAACCAGAAAGGTGCTACTCCTCCAGTCATCCTTTGCCCCCAAAGTATAATTACATAGAAAATATTGCATAAATAAAATGAGTCAGCAAATTTGACATCTAAATGGATCTTTCAATCAATATGTGTCCAAGACAAATTTCTTTTATAAATTCTTAAAAACGTAATGACGTGTTTCACTTTTTAACAAATTATTCATGGAATTCCAATGTGCAGGACCCTGATACTGAATAGAATTTTGCTGTAAAACTGAAGTACAAAATTTTGGCGAGCGAAAATTATCCTTCCCTCTGGTATTTAATTTATGACCACCTGAGTTAAGGAAAAAAAATTGGAGAATACACACGGCAGCAGACCACATTTAAATTTGTGCATGAATAACAATGTGTTATGAGTTACTATACAGTATCTGGAAACTTGAAAAATTGCAAATACTTGAAAAGCAGAGATGTATTAGCCCTATAATGTACAACTTCAATTCCGAAATAGTTGGACCGAAGTGTAAATTGTGCATAAAATTAAAACGCAATGACCTTCAGATCACTTGAGCCAATATGTTATTTACAATAGAACATATATAACATTTCAAATGTTGAAACTGAGACATTTTACATTTTTATCCACAAAATGAGCTTATTTCAAATTTTCTGGCTGCAACAGGTCTCAAAAAAGTTGGGACACAGGTAAAAAAGGGCTGAAAAAGCAATTAATATATAAGAGAATCAGCTGATAGAACATTTAGCAAATAATTAACTGGCATCAGGTGTGTAACATGATTGGCTATAAAAGGGATGTCTTAGAGAGGCTCAGTCTCTCGGAAGTAAAGATGGCCAGAGGCTCTCCAACCTGTGAAGGCTTGCGTAAAAAAATTGCGGAATACTTTAAAAACAATGTTCCTCAACGTCAAATTGCAAAGGCTTTGAAGGTCTCATCATCGACAGTGCATAACATCATCAAAAGATTCAGAGAAACTGGAAACATCTCTGTGCGTGAGGGACAAGGCCGAAGACCTTTACTGGATGCCCGTGATCTTCGGGCCCTCAGACGCCACTGCATCACTCACCAGCATGACTCTGTCATTGACATTACTAAATGGGCCCAGGAATACTTCAAGAAACCACTGTCTGTAAACACAGTCCGCCACACCATCCACTGATGCCACCTAAAACTCTATCATGCAAAAAGGAAGCCATTGTGGAGCATGATCCAGAAGCGCCGCCGTGTTCTGTGGGCCAAGGCTCATTTAAAATGGACTGTAGCAAAGTGGCAAAGTGTCCTGTGGTCAGACGAGTCCAAATTTGACATTCTTGTTGGAATCATGGGCATCGTGTCCTCCGGGCTAAAGAGGAGAAAGACCACCCCTCCTGTTACCAGCGTTCAGTTCAAAAGCCAGCATCTCTGATGGTATGGGGATGCATTAGTGCATATGGTGTGGGACCCTTGCATGTTTTAAAAAGCACCATGAATGCTGAAAGGTATATAAAGGTTTTAGAGCAAAATATGCTCCCCTTCAGACGACATCTATTCCAGGGAAGGCCTTATGTATTTCAGCAGGACAATGCAAAACCACAAACTGCAGCTATTACAACAGCATGGTTTCGAAGTATAAGAGTCCGTGTGCTGAACTGGCTTGCCTGCAGTCCTGATCTTTCATCGACTGAGAACATTTGGCGCATAATTAAACGAAAAGTCTGTCAAGGGAGACACAAAACTCTCCAGCAGCTGGTAGCCTGTATTAAACAAGAGTGGGATCAAATTCCAATGGCTAAACTCAAGAAACTTGTCTCCTCAATGCCAAGACGCCTCCACTCAGTGTTCAAGGCTGACCTTAGAGACTAGTGCCTTGCAGGCTGGTTAGAAGGCTAATGTTGATTTCCGGCATGCAAGGAACTAGTCTCTACAATCAGCCTTGAAGGCATCTGACTGAATACTATTAAAGATTATACAATATGAAATCAACATTAGCCTTCCAACCAGCCTGCAAGGCACTAGTCTCTACGGTCAGCCTTGAAGGCATCTGACTGAATACTATTGAAAGATTATACAATATGAAATCAACATTAGCCTTCTAACCAGCCTGCAAGGCACTAGTCTCTACAATCAGCTTTGAAGACATCTGACTGAATACTATTGAAGACTATACAATATGAAATTAACATTAGCCTTCTAACAAGCTTGCAAGACACTAGCCTCTACAATCAGCCTTGAAGGCATCTGATTGAATACTATTAAAGATTATACAATATGAAATCAACATTAGCCTTCTAACCAGCCTGCAAGGCACTAGTCTCTACAATCAGCCTTGAAGGCAGCTAACGTTACAGCAACTTGCAGTTGAAGTTTTGAAGAAGCTCAACCAAACAGCTTATTGAAGAAAGTATCTCACAAGTTAGCCCATTTTGTTTCAAACAGAGTTATACTTGATGTTATATTGTAGAAGTGTTTAAGTTAACAAGTATGACCTGTTTAGCTAAGATTAGGTCTATAAGTCAACTGTAATACAAAAAAATAGCCCTTGTTTGCATTGGCTAACATAATCAAAATAGCTGAAATATCTAACGTTACCTCACTAATCAGTTTCTTTAATGAGAAACTCATGATTAAATGCATTCGTTTTTAACAATATTGATGTTCTTAAGCCCGCTCCGCTTTGAGGAGAGGAATTCGAATTGAATTGGCTGCCTCGTGAGCGGACTGGTTGTATTCTAGCTCGCGATCTGATTGGTTGTACTTTGGGAGGGCGTTTACGCAGCCTGACAGGTTGAGCAGCCTGGAAGTCGAAGGCTGAAGGCAACTTCAGCCTGCAGCGTCCTACCTAGGCACAGCAAACATACAAACATATTCATGAACAGAAATCAAAATCCCCCCGATGTGAGCAGAACCAAACAGGTGGAAGATGGGGTGAAGGAGGCAAGCAAAAAACCAAAGACATAGTTCTAGCCAGGCCATTTTAGCGTACCGGGCCAGTACGCTGACGAACGCAAAAGTCACATGTGGGTACGCTGGAAAAATCCACCGGTACGCAAAAAATTGCTGCCGGTACGTCGCAGATAGGTCACCAGTACCAGTATCAGCAACGACACGGATGCCTTCAGACTGCACCGATCAACCTAGTTTTAACGATTATCTGAAGATGGGCCCGTATAGCCGCCGCTGTCGCAAGTACCTGTAAAGACATAGCACATTAGGCTCAGTGCCAGTTAGCGCGCGAACAGCCGATAGCTGGTTCGTCCACCTCCTGGGACTAGTTCCCATTCCAAAATGGAACCAGTGCCGCGAATGTCTCAACATCAGAAAGTTCGGAAGACGATGATGCAATCGGCAGAGTAGAGCCTAGTAGCGAGCGAAAGCCATCAAAGATGGCGGATCTTGCTTGAGCGAGTGAATATAGCCAGCTAAAATTAGAATTAGCTCTAGGAAATGTCTATTTAACTGTCCGATGGATCCTGATCTTTTCTGCCACGTTGCAGTATCTTCCGTTTAACATGCGCACTTGGCACAGTTTTAAAATAATCACTGAAACCAGGTAACTATAGAGATACTGATATTGCAAATTGATCATTTCGCTGGCGTAAAATTATCCACAAGTAATTGGATATCTTCACGAGAAGCATCAGACGTTATTGCACAACACTTCCTATCAGATATAAAATACTACATTGTCATTGACTATAAAGTTAAATTTGTTACTGGAATAGACATTCATATTGTGACTTAACAGTCCAGTAGCTTGATTACTGGCAGCAGGCTACGTTGTAAATTCATGTCAATTGCCTTACTTATATTGACTAGCTACAAGCGCGTCGCACACAGATGAAAAAATAATATCATATTGTCGGTAGCTCGTCATTTTAGCCATGGGTATCTTTCCAATATCAATTAACATTTCCCAGTTAAACTCGCTGCCGAATCAGCAAGTGCAGACCTTTGTAATGTGTGTTAGCAACCTTGCCATGACATAGCTAGCGAACTTGGAATGTAGGTATACCGTTCGCTAATAGTTTTTGCTCGTCTTTATGCATAGTCAAAGATGGACCGTGAACGCACCGTCCCTCAGTAAGTGAACGTGTTAACAGAGTGAATGTGAACCTCAGGCCAGGGCTGAATCATGACCTGAATGACGGATCGTTTGACTGTTTATGGGAGTTGGAGACCAATACACTATGCAGTCAGGGCTCCTGCTAAGCACTGAACTATTCGGTGAACGAATTTTTTGAACGAAACATTTTACTGAACTTATCCTAGGGATTCAGTACAGACAAAAGAACTGCTGTTCCCATCACTAGTCGAAGTAAGTCGTGTCTCTTACGCCTAAATACTTTGAATTGTCTCCCTCTGCAGCTGCTGGGAAGGAAATGCGGCCGGTCCACAGTGCATTTACAAAGGGCTCGGCTCTGAGCAATAGTAATTTCAAAGGACAGTAAAATTGTCCAATCATATTTCCCTTATGAATGGGAGGGACTTGTTATTGCTAATGTTATGACAGGTTCCGCCCGCTGTCCCCCAGGCGAATCACAACTAGCGAAATGGGAAAAAAAAATTGGCGGTAAACAACCTAGCGAGTTAACCTGAGTTGTTGGTTCATGATAGCTGTGAATATCGTTTTGAGTTTATGAAGAACGTTTTCTAGGCTAATATTCAATGAGAAGTTTGAGTTGATCAGCATGGGAAAACCTACACCAGACCTTAATTTGATGCAAAAAAAACCAAGGCTTTTGAGAGACATTTCAACACCAGCAATTAAGCGTGATACCCATGGATGAAGGAGGAAAATCTGTATTGCTGGGATTGGGTCCTGGGCCAAAATTGGACTCTCTGAGCGGGTGAAAAAGGCAATTTAATGATTATGAAATGGTAAGCTATTTATAGGGCTCTGTGCTAAGTGATTTTTGTATTTTAGCCATCGCTGCCAATGTTTTGTGTATGTTACAAAATTTATTTGGGAAAAAATTATTCGGCATTGCTGAGATGGTGAAATAAATTAACCTGTAATACAGCACGATGCTTTTACCCATATTAACTTTACAGGGTAGACGGAATGAAACTTTTAGCCCCTGAAATAATTTTTGTGACCTCACGGATGCGTAAGAACACAGCGTTAATTATTAATTAATTAGATCCTCCTGACTCCTTCGGCGTGCAACACTTATTGTTTACAAACATCGACGTCATATTCAGCCATACGCATTAGCGTGGTTGGCAAGAACAAGTGTAAATCAATACAACAAAACAGGGGAAGTATGGCATCCTGCAGTTGTGGAACTGATTCGGCAGTCTCTGAATATGTACAAAACCTTGACAGTACCGCGAAGGCAAGATATTTCTCTTAGCTTAAGTACAACGAAGGTCCTTGTAGGCTTTCGGATCTTTACGAGCTGAGAGGTTGGAGGAACGACACCTCTTTGGGTCTGGGTCAGCTGGATCATCACTTGATTTTCCTACATCCAACAGAAATTCAACATTTGTTGATCATCATTGATCAGTGAAAGTAATTCACAGTCGTACGTTTACCAGAGCGATTTTAAAAATGGGCGCCAATATATTTTGGGGGTTTTATTTGTGATAAGGGGGTTTAGAATTTATGATTGATATTTAATATCGCGAATGCATATACTGCGCATTCTCTAGCCACCTGGTGTGTCATCAGTAACAAGGCTGCCGCCGTTACAGCTGCAGTAGACATTAAACTCTAAATTTTCTTGACTGGATGTATGATGTACGTTCTTACACACTCGAATGTTTCTCTGGGTACCCAAAATTCAAGCCAAAAAAGTACTTAGTCGATACTGATGAAGGTTGAAAACAGAATTCTTTCCAATACTAATATCCAAACTGTCACTTAAGTACTCGCTATCGGAAAGTAAGGAACCTATCGAATTACCCGACACAAAAAAAATATCATGCCCTTGCCATGACCGAATAATAAAATGCGAAAACTTAGCAAAATGTCATGGTAGAAATGATGGAAAATAACTTCGGACTGACCCGACAGAAAGTGAATAGTACAAATACGCGAGTGGGTCGACGGCATCCAGTTCTTGCATCGAATTGCATCAATCCAAGTAGATTTTTTCGGTTCTTTATCAGGAATTCGTAGGAAACATATTCCTGAAACCTTCACGAAACGGTTTGTGCAGTTAATAATGCTGCAACTGACTGGCATTATGACAAAAAGAGGAAGACAACTTTACTTCACCTATAAGATCAATTGTCATGTTGTGGCTTTTTGCCAACCACGGTAGTCAACAAACCCACGTGACCAGTTTCGTGACATCATGAGAAGTATCTCCGGTACGTTCAATAAAATTTCTGGCGAGAACTCTGAAAGAGCATGTTGCATAGCACGAAAAGTCATTGCAAATAGCAGCAGAAGTAAGTGAGCTTGACGTGTTTTAAATAGACCGCTGTATTACCTCATGTGATGATGTCATCCTCCAATTGTTGTGTGCCTGCTGATGCTGACGTGGCTGGTAGCTTACCAGGCGGCTGTCAGCTGATGTAGCTCTGCCCGAGTTTTCTGCCTGAACAAGTAACTCTTATTTCAGTCAGGAAAACTCACGCTTCAATAAAATAGAACAATTTATTCATGGGTATAAGCATCACATTGTATTTGGTGGCAGTTCTGCTCTGAAGATACGTCCTACCTAGGCACAGTAAACATACAAACATAGTCAAACAGAAGTCAAAATCCTTCAAAACAGCAACCACCGCCAAGTACGGCTAAATTATGTGTAGAGTGGAGCACCCACTGCCTCCTGGTCGACCAGGTAGTCCATAGAGATATCCAGGGTCAAACATTGGCTGCTAAAGGCTGCCGAGCCTTTAGCACACGTCTGCTGCCACCAATGCAGATTACCTGGATTAAGAATGGACATACTTTCATTAATGTACCTGACCTCACCATGTGTAGGCTGGTTCCACCACGGACCCGTTAGGCTTGTTTCCCAGAGAACACACCGCTTGATGCCCTCACATCTGTACTTGCGGGCAGGGCCTCACTGTTGGTCTGGGTACTGGCCAGATCTTCTAGAGAATTGGTGAATGCCGCTCCCTCTAGAGCACGTCTGCAACCCCTACAGATGCAAGAGGCAAGATGAAGCGTAATTTTGGTCCTGAAAAACATTCTACCTAGAGAGAAAAACTATGTGTACAGTGGAGCACCCACTGCCTCCTGGATGACCAGGAAGTCCATAGAGATATCCAGGGTCAAACATTGACTGCTAAAGGCTGCCGAGTCTTCAGCGCACGTCTGCTACCACCAGTGCAGATTACCTGGCTCAAGTATGGACATTCTACCACTAAAGTTTGGCCCAGCCAGAGGTCGCGTTAACCGAATATTTTCCGTCATTGATGGATTTTTTTTAACAATGACGGAACATTTTGAAGGCCGTCCGTCATTTTGACAGAATGTAATTCACACCCCGTCCAACTGGTGGTGGGTGTCATATTGTCTCGAGCATTGTCTTTGATCTGTATGACAGAGATGCCAAGTCTCACGCATTCGGCATAGGTCTCACGCATTTTTTAGGCTTATTCACCGTAGTCCGCAATTATTCAATGAACGCTTATTAATGAGATTCTCACGCGGAATTAAAATCCTTGTACATTGAAGTTTCAGTTTCACTTGCGTGGACCTCGCCATGGAAACAGATTATGACTCCAGACTTCTCGTGCTTCTTTTTACTCAGGGATTGGAAACAATGCATGTGTTTCATGATCGTTTAAATTGTTAAAATGAAATAAGACCATTTGAAACGTCTTTACGCAATTCCATTGCTTTCAATCCCTCAGTAAAGACAAGCGTGAGAATTCCCGAGTCATAATCAATTTCCGTGTCACTAGTGGGGAAATCCACCATAATGCACGTGAAAATGATTGATTAACGTAATGCACAATGACTTGAATTCTGCGAGTGAATTTCTTCAGTTCGCGTTGATTGAATAATTGCTGACTACGGCACAGGAACGTGAATGCCACTAAGAGGTGAGAGACTAACGCCAAATGCGTGAGACTTGGCATCTCTGGTATGATCCTGTATTCCTCATATTTTTGTAATATGATCATTTGCTCTTCATTTGTAAAATATGCTGCTCTGCTGCCGGTAGACGATTGGTCATATGCTACAAATGCCGTCTCTGTTATGTGAACATGCAGATATCTAGGTCGGGAAAGCCCCGGTTGACATAACGAGTTGCTTCGTAGGACCGCTTAGCGAGACTGCGGTTGTTAGGCTTAGTGAAGCCCAGCAATAACTGAAAGCATTGTTCATTTGCGCACTGTTACTGTGTGGGGGGAGAAATCATTTGTTATGTTTAATAAAGTTCATACAGCAGTAAGTTTGAAAATCCATGCAGTGCTGTATTTAACACAGTGCGCAATGTGTGTCTACATGAATGACTGTCGGCATCAGCTAATGCGTAATCTATACATTATTCTGTTTATTTTATTAAAAAAAAATAAACGATTATCATTTTAAAAAATAAAATTACAATGACGGATAATAATTGATTATGACGGAATTTTTATGCCCCTGTCCGTCACAGTGACGGACAATCAGAAAGTGTAACGCGAACTCTGGGCCCAGCCAACCACCTGCGCGAAGCAAATTATTTTTATTAATTCATTTACGGTCCTTGGCATTTAGCCGGAGTAGTTTCCAACGCAGCTGGCGACCATCGATCATGCATAGAGCAAGGCAATTGCAGGTTTGATTGCTGGTTTGCCATCAGCAGCGATTCAAGCAGTGCGGAGTTCAGAAGGCAGCCTATGTTGATTGGGATGAGTTTTGTAAAACTGCAAGCTGGACATGGGGTTCTCAGCATCAGGTGCGAACCAGGGCGCATGGGAGATGCAGATCGGCGTTATAACCGCAGATAACGTCACATGGAAAAGAAAAAAAAAAACACACACATATATATGCAGTTAGAGAATGACAGGAGTACCTTTCCTTTCCAAGCCTAACAATTTGAATGATTTGAATTTAGTGAATTTTTGATCATTTACCATTTTACAAGATGGGCTTTGATCATTCGTACACTGTAAAAAAAAAATCGTAAATAAACGGTAATATTCCGGCAGCTGGAGCGCCAATAAAATTCTGTAAAATAATGGAAAATAACTGTCTCGTGAAAATACAGTAATTTCCTGTTTTTAAAATACAGTTAATAACTTTAATTTTACATGAGAATTTTTTGTCTTTTTTATGTTTAAAGGGGACCTATTATGCTGATCCTTCTTTTAATACATATTAGTAATGTTATAATGTTGGTTGTCCATGCTCAACCTCTGAAAAGTTTCTAAACATAAGATACAGGGGTTTTGCCGTAATCCAAGAATGTGATTTTGTGAGCGTGATTTCTTCCATGAACAGCTCCTCCTGAGATCTTCACCAGATCTGGGCAAAACCTGACGTCAGGTTGTGCCGTCCGATTAGTACAGACCTAGCCAGAGCCAACCACTGCGCTGGACCTGCCCACACCGGAAACTATTCTAGCAGGCACTAACAATGGCAGATCATACTATGCCTTAGTAGCGTCGACACTTTTGGAAATACAAAAGAAGAACCGCAGATCATTTGAGGTGCAATTCTGTTAGTATCTCTCCCAAAGCTACTTGTCCGTTTACTTTTGGACGCGAAGAAAAACAAATATTTCTCTTCAAAAAGACGATGCCACCAGAAATCAGTGGGTAGCTTTTATTGTTTGCTGGCAGCAAACAGCCACGGCCAAAGGGAACGTTAGCTGATTGTGCTCAGCATTTCACCAAAGACAGCTTTGTCAATAAAGGATAATTCGACACAGGATAAGCATTTCAGCTGCTTCTCAAACCTGAAGCAGCTGCATCGATCAAGCGCTCGGAGCCACAAGCTGTAAGTAACCATATAACAGCAAATAATGTAAGTGAAGCTAACGTGTTACGGGTGGCTAGCAGGACCGCTAGCGATAGTTAGCACTAACAACTGGCCTCAAACGCAGGCTTTGTAAAAGATCTGAAGATAAAGCCTGTATCGGTCGCGACTGTCCGTGACTCACAGACACAGAAGCTGTAAGTTGCTTTTACTGCATAAGCCAACCTGGACGTGATAGCCAGTTGATTGTGGCTGTAGCACAGCGCTAACGTAGCCAAGTTACTGTTGCTAATGTTTGTGTCCTAAATATGCAAAATTGATATCAGGGAAATTCTACAGAAGGAGTGTGAACATAAACCTCATTTGAAGCTAACTTTTAATACTTGTTTGTCATTTGGATGCATGGTACAACTGTTCACAGTAACAGAACTTGCTGTCTGTAAAACCTGTATTGCAAGGATTTGTCTCTGTGGTTATGACCGCTCGGTTACCAGCTACTGCATGTTAGTTTGCGTGCCGTGCTATTTAAAAATGCTCCTGGTTAACTTATATGCAGTAATTCTGATCTGTATGCTTGTTTTACTTCGGTAAGCATCAATGTGGCAGTTTCATCATAACGTTGCCCGATTGTAGCCACTACAGTTAGTGATCGCTTCACTTATCCATGACCGGGATCAGCCAGATACTTCACAAATGTCTGAGCAAGCTCTCTGGTGCTACCATGAAAGCAATGCGAAACGCAGAAGCTCTACCGGTTTACAAATGGTTTCTCTGCACTACCTTGACATAATTTCATCCCCCTTTAGAAATTGTTGTGGCTAATAAAAAGCTGAAAAAGGCGGAGATTAAATAGGCAATTCTTTCCTGTAGAAGTGATCAATTCGCTGGCTCCACATAAGCAACTTGTCCGCACTAACGGAACTTACGGTCTGTAAAACCTGTATTATTTTCATAACATAACCGAGCTCTATCTAGCTGTCGCGCACTATCTGTAAAGCTGCTTTCACATCAGACACCAAACAAATTTTTCGCGCGACAGATTACATTCAAAGTCCTGACCGCTTATCAGCTACTGCATGTTAGTTCGCGTGCTCTGCAAATTAAAAATGCTTCTGGTTAACTTATATGCAGCAATTATGATCGGTATGCTTGTGTTACTTCGGTAAGCATCAATGTGACAGTTTCATAATAACGTTGCCTGATTGTAGCCACTACAGTTGAAGCTAACCGGAGAGGTGCAGTTAGACCAGACGTAGATTTTGCAGAGCTTGGGGTGCGCTTTTCGTTTTTGGTGCTTATGAAACGATCGCTTTACTTATCCATAACCGGGGTCAGCCTGATACATCTCCAATGTCTGGGCAAGCTCTCTGATGCTACCGGTGAAAGCAATAGGGAAGCGCACAGGCTATAATGTGTCCAGTATAACAAACGATTTCTTTGCATTGCCAATGATTGAATATTAAATTCTTTCCTGTAAAAGTGATCGAATCGCTAGCTCCACATAAGCAACGGTTCACGCAGATGGAACTTACGGTCTGAAGAACCTGTATTATGTTCATGACATAACCGGAGCTCTATCTAGCTCTCGCACGCTATCCATAATGCGCCCATTTTCCGCGAGGAAAAGCTGGTAATTCCCATGCAATAAGTAAACCATTACTACGGGCTATTTCCGAAAAGGTCGTTTAGCTTGGAGCTTTCGCCCCTCCGTCATATACCAGCGCGGAAGCTGTTTGTTTCTCCAGGCTAACAACACACCACAGCGATGCACACAACCAGCAGGTCCTAATACACACCAAGCAGTCCATAAGCTGTTGGTCCACTTTTAGCTGCTCCTCACTGTCCATGTTTCCCTCTAAACTCAGACCGACTGGATTTCTACGGTCTCCGGTCTACACTTGGGCATGTCGACCCGTTCTACAAATGTGTCTATATGGGGTGGATTCTAGCTTTCCCTGCATCCCAGCTATAAAGTAAAAAAACCGCTGTACTCACCACTGTCGCTGTAGCAAACTGTAGCCGATAGCAAATTTGAGCTTGAGATTGCCAGATTTTCGCACTGTGTCCTCCACTTTCGCCGCTGCTTTTGTTAGAACAAGTTCATTTCATTAGATCTATATTCAAGTATCAGGCTAGATTGCGGAATTTTCCCGCCGCTTCCTTATCAGATTGCAGACGTGTCTCGCGTTTCACTCTGGCGAGCCAGACCCGGAAAACTGCGTTCTGCAGCCTCGTCCCGCCCAACTGCGCCCTCCACAGAGCTGGCCAGTCAGAAGAAAGTCAGAAAAATATCACCTTGGAAATATAGCATCCGAGGTTCCCTTTAATGAAGGACATTTGCACCTGTAAAAACAATGAAATTACCTAAAAATATGGTCGAATACTGCAATAAAACAAATGATCAGGCTTAAAATTACAGACAAATGCCGTTATTAGTTGGGTTTTATTACATAATTTTACATAAAAATCTTGTATATTTAATTCATATTTAATGTAATAAAATCATGTACCGCCTATAAATTATTTGGTTTACCTTTTAAAAAATGTCAAAATACTGTTGTAAAACTGGTAATCGGGTTATAATTACAACAATATACTGTTAATTTAAGATCATATCCTGTGTAATATGAGTTTTTACATGCATAATTACATAAAAATCTTGTATATTTAATACATATTTAATGTAATAAAATCATGTACCATCTATAAATTATTTGATTTACCTTTTAAAAAATATCAAAATACTGTTGTAAAACTGGTAATTGGGTTAAAATTACAACAATATACTGTTCATTTAAGATCATATCCTGTATAATATGAGTTTTTACATTTAAAATTACATAAAAATCGTGTATATTTAATAGATCTTTAATGTTAAAAAAGTATGCCCATCTATAAAAACAATGGATTAATTTAAAAAATGTCATAATACTGCTGTAATACAGATTACCACATTCATATTTACAATATTCTGCTGTTAATTTGAGCCCTTGTGTGTAATATGTGGGGTTTGTATGTAATTTTACATAAAATCTTGCAAATTTAATGGATATGTAATCTCAAAAAGGATATACTGACCTATAACATTAAATATATCTTCTTTCATATACTTTTGTACCAGATAATTAGGGTTATAATTAAAAAAAAACCTACTGTTAATGTAAGACCTCACAGACACACACACACACACACACCATTTGAAAAGGTCACTTATTTAAAACTAGAGAAAATATTTGGCCTCCAATCCGACGTTGTGGTTTTTTGACAAATTATACAAAAATGAGATTTAGCTTACAATAACAGCTCTTAAACAATCAGGACACACTTTCTTCACGTTCTCAACATTTATTCAATTCTGTTGACCAACAGACCAGAACAAAAAAAATGTTGCCCCTATTGCAACATTCATGCTTCAAAAATTTTGAAATTTCAAATTTCGAAATTGTTTGCAGTTTCTCACAATTTGTTGTACAAATGAAAATACTTTGCTCCAAATCACTTTTAAGGAGTCATACAAACAAAACAGAGAAGCAAAAAAACATCTAGAAATTAAACCAAGGGTACCCTAAACCACACTGAACATGGCAAGGCCACTTGGTGCTGCAGACCTCCAACAATTGGCCACTTGCGAAGAGATAAATTGTGTTTCTGCAGCAACAATGGAAGCAAGCATTTAAGTGCCCCAGGATTGACACATAATTTATCTGACCATAAGTGGTCAGTTTCTTGAGTTGTCTGCAGCACCAGGTGGACTTTTTAGTTTTATTGCTTGATTTCTGATTTAGTTTTTTCAATATGGGCAACTCCAAGTCCAATTAGTTCTGCAGACAACTCTAAAAACTGAATTATGTGTCAATCCAGGAGCAGTTACATCTCTCTCCACAGGATCTGTAGCCTGAGCTACTGTCCATACATTCATAACATTATCAGTCAATACCAGGAGCATTAACTTAAAGGGGAATATGATCGCATTTTTTATAGGGCTATAAACTAGCCTATATAAAACCGTCACCTGTGACCTACTTTATTTTTGAGAATTATTTTCAAAATTTTTGCGTTGACGCAATATCCCGAAATACGGTTTCAAAGTGCTTGATTTTCACCTTCTGTAGATCGGCCCGCCCATTGCTCCGTGACGTCACACAGTGAGATAGCAAGACAAAACTACATTGCGGACAATACAGAAAGGCATAGCGGCAGCTCCGATTTAGACTCAGATTTCAACAACATTAGCGACTCTGGAGATCGCACAGATATCGAAACTGATGAATGGAGATAAAACTGGACACTCGCCGCGGGACTTAGCCAAATTTCTGAAAGCTGGACTTGGTTGTTTTTCCTGAGATGCAATCGGTCGCCCGCCACGGGACTGATGTCCTGAGAGCAGGGGGCTGTTTCAATAAACTTTACTTGTCTGACCGAGTCAGACCATCTTTCGAGTGAAAAGTGGGACCTTCGACAGACTATGTCCGTCATGTGTTTCAATAAAACAAAAGTAGAATGTCTGACCATGGTCCAATGCGGACGGACGGTTTGTCTCTGTCCTTCGAAGTTGGATGAGAATTTACACATCAGTGATGCACTGCTTCGCTATTTGGCGTCCAAATATTCGAAATAAGTTAACTTAAATAAAAAAAAAAAAACTATTCTGATTAGGTTCGTCATTAATTACTATTCAGACATAAATAAACGGTGCACATCGCTGAAGGATGCCACCTTCAATTTCAGTAGGCTATTAACTGAATACAGTCTAGCTAATTAAAAAGCCGTCTTTGCTCACTGTGCACTCTGTGCTAGCTATAACTACGATTGGCAACATAACAAAGGTATTCATCACACAAAGGACATTAAAACATTCATATCGTCACGATCGCTCATTTTACAGAATTGAGTTAAAACATTCATATCGTCACGATCGCTCATTTTACAGAATTGAGCTAAGCAGACAGGCGATAAGCAGAGCTCCACTCTCGGTCACACAAGCACCACGAATACGGTGTTTTATAACCACTGAGAACCATGCTGAGACCGCTCCTTAGGCATTGTCCCATCAGTGTTCACATAGCATGCATAAAAAAAACAACTTTTTGTAACCGAGGATAACGGTACCAACGATTTAAAAGTGAAATTTTCAAATGTTGTTAATAAATTATGTGTAGTTGAAAAAAATTCATTCACGGATTTAACAGAGCCCCCGTTTCTGGGTGTAGGCTAGATTGGTTTCGGGCATTGGTTATACTGTTTTTCCATCCTCGAAATATTTTGGGCTGTCTGCGCTTCCAGACAACATTACTTTCTCCATTAATTCTGAGCTGGCTTTAATCGAAGCCCAGGCGAATGTCCCTCGTCTGGAGGACTTCCCACCATTCGTGCGGACCCCACGAGAGCGCCTAACAGCGAACCCGACTTTGCCTTTCATTTTCGCCCCTCAAAAGTGGCTCGTTCCCAGTACGCGCAGATCGGCCAGAACATTACGACCACCGTAATTTTGCGTCCTTTGGTGTAACTTGAACCCATCATATCAGATAAGTTAATGCATAGTACAGATAGACAATTAAGTTAGGGCAAAACCAAAATCATATCGCTTTAATATGACTAACCATTAATTACCAAGATCTCCGTAGCTAACAGCAACTAGCTGACTCTCTGGATGGCTACAAAATGTAAAGAATAACTTCATCTGCGATCGCAAAGCGGTGTCGCCCCCATGGCATAATCAGTAAGGGAGCAGTTCAGTTACTCCCCTTTTATTAACAGTTTTCTTATAACATCATCGGAGCTTCCAGCCCCTGAGAAAAGAAACGCGTGAGAAGTGCGGAATCATTATCCCTAATTTCGATGCTACTGCTCATGGTAAAATCTATTTTAATAAACGTCCTTGCGCAGTGAAAATCCCGGAGAGTGCACCTCTGATGTAGGTAAAATTTATCGTGTGTTTGACATAAAATGATCCTTAACACTTGTGCTTTATGTTAGGCTTGTGCACAGACATGAATATTTTCTCACTTTATAGGCACGCTGTCACATTTTATGTGTCATGTAGTTTGCTGTTGCTGGTTGTTTTACAGCTGCGTTCTTTCACTTCTTACATTCGCTGCTGACTTTATTTTATGTTATACCATGGTCTGGGTGAATACTCGATTCTGATTGGCTGCAGGGTGTCCGTTAAAAAGTGTTGTAGGACACCTATAAAAAAGTTCCGGTCAAATAGCCTGATTGTTTTAAATTATTGCGCTGGCTCAAACGCTAGTTGGTAACCGTGGCAACAGAAAGCTGCGGCCGACCGAGCTGCAGGTTCTGTGGCCAGAGCCGTTACCTTGGCAACGCAATCACAACGAGATAAACTTAGGATTTTAACGGTAAAACGGTAAAAAACAACATTAACGTATTAATAATTGATTTAATATTTATTTCTTTTTTCGTAGTGACCATGGTATAAGCGGGATAATGCCCTTCGAGGTGTCCATTATCAGAAATGAATGGACTGCTGAAGCAAATCCTCCGCTTTCTGCGTCGGACGGTTCACGCCCGTCGCCCATTCATTTCTGATAATGGACACCTCGTCGGGCATTATCCCTTACTTACATCCGATTGTGATATTACGAGATTGAGAAACGTGCTGGTGGACCGTTCACATGGCCACTGATATTTAATATCTGCATTAATTATGATTCACTTGTCTTGAGGGAAATTTGAGGACAGCCCCGTCTGAGCTTTCAGGCTTTGTCTGGGGTGCTGAAGTTGTTCGCGTGGAAACACTACCTGAAGCAATTACTATTGATGAATGTTTACGATATTCAAATATTCGCATTTATTCTGACTAAATTTTATTTGGGAATGATGCTGCTATTATAACTGAGCTATCCGTACTTATTGGGGGAGAGACGTTATAAGGGAGGCAGATGAGTTCGGTTTGGGAATTATAAATTTGCGGCCCGATGTAGCATCAATGAACGTTAGTATCGCACCGAGTACATATGTAGCATGCCTGTCACACATGGTCCATCGCGATCACTGTACATAGCCGTATTCACAGTACATGCTGGCTGTGTGGCTAGCTGGGACTAAAAAGAGACAAAACGAGAGAGGCAGTTCACTCGCCCTTTCATTTCCTGATATGAAAAAAGAAAATGCCCGAGAAAGAGTACCTGCATTAGGTGTTGTTACACCCTCCAACAAACACAGGTACGAGAAATGGTGCCTCCAAAGTTCGGGAAAACTGTTGAAAATAGGGAAAATATTGGAGCAGACTCCAGTTGTTGCTTGTACTACCAATGTTAAGTTTGTGAACGTTCTCACTGTGTGACGTCACAGGTCATCGCTCTGAAAGGCTGCGCTGTGAAGGCATTTAAATCGCCAAATTTACCAATTTAGAGTTCGGAAATTGGGGGAAAAAATATATTGGCGATTTTTTACACCATCAAGGTATATATTAACGTTTACATAGGTTTGGCGGTAACATTCCCCTTTAACTTACTGAAGTGACTTTAGGTTCTAACTTTGTCCAGTATTGTGAACCTACTATATACTTAAAATAAAATGTGAAAATAGTATATAGTATGTGTATATAGTATGCGTCTGGGTCACAGTGGTACTATCTGACTACACACACTCAAACTCAAGAATACAGTGGGCAAGAGTACCTTTTAGGACAAGTCTATGTGAGAATGACATTAATTACTGTGCATCTGAAGGGAGGGAGATTGACTCCAATGTTTTTTCTCTTCTGATAACTGTTCTTTTCATTCCCTCCATTCGTAGTCTGCAATTTTGTTATCGGG
>JAFJMP010000120.1:0-50000 GCA_029692085.1 Gymnothorax javanicus | reverse complement strand
TCTCTGAACCATTATGTCAGTGTTCTACACATTCCTCAATCTCAGAGCCACAATGATTCCCTGAATCATTATGTCAGTGTTTTACACACTCCTCAGTCACAGACCCACAATGATTCTCTGAACCATTATGTCCATGTTCTACACACTCCTCAGTCTCAGAACCACAATGATTCTCTGAACCATTATGTCAGCGTTCTACACACTCCTCAGTCACAAACCCACAATGATTCCCATAACCATTATGTCAGCGTTCTACACACTCCTCAGTCACAGACCTATGATTCCCTCAAACACAGCGTTCTACACACTCCCAAGTCTCAGACCCACAATGATTCTCTGAACCATTATGATTCTCCTCAGTCTCAGAATTCCCTGAACCATTATGTCAGTGTTCTGTCTCCACAGTCTCAGACCCACAATGATTCCCTGAACCATTATGTCAGTGTTCTACACACTCCCCAGTCACAGACCCACAATGATTCCCATAACCATTATGTCAGCGTTCTACACACTCCCCAGTCACAGACCCACAATGATACCATGAACCATTATGGCAGTGTTCTACACACTCCCCAGTCTCAGACCCACAAAGATTCCCTGAACCATTATGTCAGTGTTCTACACACTCCCCAGTCACAGACCCACAATGATTCCCATAACCATTATGTCAGCGTTCTACACACTCCTCAGTCACAGACCTATAATGATTCCCTCAAAGATTAGGTAAGCGTTCTACACACTCCCAAGTCTCAGACCCACAATGATTCTCTGAACCATTATGTCAGCGTTCAAACCACTCCTCAGTCTCAGACTCACAATGATTCCCTGAACCATTATGTCAGTGTTCTACACACTCCACAGTCTCAGACCCACAATGATTCCCTGAACCATTATGTCAGTGTTCTACACACTCCACAGTCTCAGACCCACAATGATTCTCTGAAGTATTATGTCAGTGCCTTCACATTCCTCAGCCACAGACTAACAATGATTCCCTGAACCATTTTGTCAGTGTACTACACATTCCGCAGTCACAGACCAACAATGATTCCCTGAACCATTATGTCAGTGTTCTACATACTCCCCAGACACAGACCCATAATGATTCCCTGAACCTTTATGTCAGTGTTCTACACACTCATCAGTCTCAGACCCACAAAGATTCCCAGAACAATTATGTGACTGTTCGACACACTCCTCAGTCTCAGATCCACATTGATTCTCTGAGCCATTATGTCAGTGTTTTACACATTCCTCAGTCACAGACCCACAATGATTCCCTGAACCAGTTTGTCAGTGTGCTACACAAACATCAGTCTCAGACCCACAGTGATTCCCAGAACCATTAAGTGACTGTTCTACACACTCCACTGTCACAGACCCACAATGACTCCCTGAACTACTATGTCAATGTACTACACATTCCGCAGTCACAGACCAACAATGATTCCCAGAACCATAATGTCAGTGTTCTACACACTCCTCATTCACAGACACACAATGACTGCCTGAAACATTATGTCAGTGTGCTACACAATCCTCAGTCTCAGACCCACAATGATTCCCTGAACCATTATGTCAGTGTTCTACACACTCCTAACTCACAGACCCACAATGATTCCCTGAATCATTATGTCAGTGTTCTACACACTCCTCAGTCACATACCCACAATGATTCCCTGAATCATTATGTCACTGTTCTACACACTCCTCAGTCACAGACCCACAATGATTCTCTGAACCATTATGTCCGTGTTTTACACACTCTTCAGTCTCAGACCCACAATGTTTCCCTGAACTATTATGTCAGCGTTCAACACACTCCTCAGTCTCAGACTCACAATGATTCCCTGAACCATTATGTCAGTGTTCTACACACTCCCCAGTCTCAGACCCACAATGATTCTTTTAAGCATTATGTCAGTGCCTTCACATTCCTCAGTCACAGACCAACAATGATTCCCTGAACCATTATGTCAGTGTACTACACATTCCTCAGTCACAGACCAACAATGATTCCCTGAACCATAATGTCAGTCCTCTGTCACAGACCCACAATGACTCCCTGAACAATTATGTCAGTGTGCTACACAATCCTCAGTCTCAGATCCACAATGATTCCCAGAACCATTATGTCAGTGTACTAGCACTCCACAGTCACAGACCCACAATGATTCCGTGAACCTTTATGTCAGTGTTCTACACACTCCACAGTCACAGACCCACAATGATTCCGTGAACCTTAATGTCAGTGTTCTACACACTCATCAGTCTCAGACCCACAAAAATTCCCAGAACCATTATGTCACTGTTCTACACACTCCCCAGTCTCAGACCCACAATGATTCTCTGAACCATAATGTCAGTGTTCAACGAACTCCTCAGTCAGAGACCCACAATGATTCCCTGAACAGTTATGTCAGTGTTCTACACACTCCCCAGTCTCAGACCCACAATGATACGCAAAACCACTATGTTAGTGTTCTACACATTCCTCAGTCTCAAACCTACAATGATTCCCTGAACCATGATGTCAGTGTTCAACAAACTCCTCAGTCACAGACCCAAAATGATTCCCTGAACCGTTATGTCAATGTTCTACACACTCCCAAGTCTCAGACCCACAATGATACACAGAACCATTATGTCAGTGTTCTACCCACTCCTCAGTTTCAGACCGACAATGATTCACTGAAACGATATGTCAGTGTTCTACACACTCCCCAGTCACAGACCCACAATAATTCCCTGAACCATTGTATCAGTTTTCTACACACTCAACAGTCACAGACCAACAATGATTCCCTGAACCATTATGTCAGTGTTCTACACACTACTCAGTCTCAGACACATAATGATTCCCTGAACCATTATGTCTGTGTTCTGCACACTCCTCAGGCACAGAACCAAAATGATAACCAGAATCGTGATGTCAGCGTCCTACACAATCCCCAGTCACAGACCCACAATGATTCCCTCAACAATTATATCACATTCTACACACTCCTCAGTCACAGACCCACAATGATTCCCTGAACCTTTATGTCAGTGTTCTAAACATTCATCAGTCTCAAACCCACAATGATTCCCTGAACCATGATGTCAGTGTTCTACACATTCCGCAGTCACAGACCAACAATGATTCCCAGAACCATAATGTCAGTGTTCTACACACTCCTCATTCACAGACACACAATGACTCCCTGAACCATTATGTCAGTGTGGTACACAATCCTCAGACTCAGACCCACAATGATTCCCTGAAACATTATGTCAGTGTTCTACACACTCCTAACTCACAGACCCACAAGGATTCCCTGAACCATTATGTCAGTGTTATACACACTGCTCAGTCACAGACCCACAATGATACCCAGAACTATTATTTCAGTGTTCTACACACTCCTCAGTCTCAGACCCACAATGATTCTCTGAACCATTATGTCACTGTTCTACACATTCCTCAGTCACAGACCCACAATGATTACCTGAACCATTATATCACCGTTCTACACACTCCTCAGTCTCAGACCCACAATGATTCTCTGAAGCATTATGTCAGTGTTTTTCACATTCCTGAGTCACAGACCAACAATGATTCCCTGAACCATTATGTCAGTGAACTACACATTCCGCAGTCCCAGACCAACAATGATTCACTGAACCATAATGTCAGTGTCCGCAGTCACAGACCAACAATGATTCCCTGAACCATAATGTCAGTGTTCTACACATTCCTCTGTCACAGACCCACAATGACTACCTGAACAATTATGTCAGTGTGCTACATAATCCTCAGTCTCAGATACACAATGATTCCCAGAACCATTATGTCAGTGTTCTACGCACTGCTCACTCACAGACCCACAAAGATTACCTGAACCATTATGTCAGTTTTCTACACACTCCCCAGTCACAGACCCAAAATGATTCCCTGAACCTTTATGTCAGTGTTCTACACACTCATCAGTCTCAGACCCACAAAGATTCCCAGAACCATTATGTGACTGTTCTACACATTCCTATGTCTCAGACCAACATTGATTCCCTGAACCATTATGTCAGTGTTCTACACACTCCCCAGTCTCAGACCCACAATGATTCCCTGAACCATTATGTCAGTGTTCTACACACTCCTCAGTCACAGGCCCACAATGATACCCAAAACCATTATGTCAGTGTTCTACACACTCCTCAGTCACAGACCCACTATGATTCCCTGAACCATTATATCTGTGTTCTACACACTCCCCAGTCTCAGACCCACAATGATACGCAAAACCATTATGTTAGTGTTCTACACATTCCTCAGTCTCAATCCTACAATGATTCCCTGAACCATTATTGTCAGTGTTCTACACACTCCTCAGTATCAGAACCACAATGATTCTCTGAACCATTATGTCAGCGTTCTACACACTCCTCAGTCACAGACCCCCAATGACTCCCAGAACCATCATGTCAATGTTCTACACACTCCTCAGTATCAGAACCACAATGATTCTCTGAACCATTATGTCAGCGATCTACACACTCCTCAGTCTCAGACTCACAATGATTCCCTGAACCATTATGTAAGTGTTATACACACTCCCGAGTCTCAGACCCACAATGATTCTCTGAAGCATTATGTCAGTGTTCTTCACATTCCTCAGTCACAGACCAACAATGATTCCCTGAAACATAATGTCAGTGTTCTACACACTCCTCTGTCACAGACCCACAATGATTCCCTGAACCATTATGTCAGTGTTCTACACACTCCCCAGTCTCAGACCCACAATGATTCCCTGAACCATTATGTCAGTGTTCTACACACTCCCCAGTCTCAGACCAACAATGATTCCCTGAACCATTATGTCAGTGTTCTACACACTCCCCAGTCTCAGACCCACATTGATTCCCTGAACCATTATGTCAGTGTTCTACACTCTCCTCAGTCTCAAACCCACAATGATTCCCTGAACCATGATGTCAGAGTTCAAAGAACTCCTCAGTAACAGACCCACAATGATTCCCTGAACCGTTATGTCAGTGTTCTACACACTCCCAAGTCTCAGACCCACAATGATACGCAGAACCATTATGTCAGTGTTCTACACTCTCCGCAGTCACAGACCCACAATGAATCCCTGAAGCATTATGTCTGTGTTCTACACACTCCTCAGTCACAGACCCACAATTACTACATGAACCCTTATGTCAGTGTTCTATACACTTCTCAGTCTCAGAGACCCACAATGATTCCTATGAACCATTATGTCAGTGTTCTACACACTCCCCAGTCTCAGACCCACAATGATTCCCTGAACCATTATGTCATTGTTCTACACATTCCCTCAGTCTCAGACCCACAATGATTCCCTGAACCATTATGTCAGTGTTCTACACACTCTGAACCTCAGTCTCAGACCCACAATGATTCCCTGAACCATGATGTCAGTGTAACTCCTCAGTCACAGACCCACAATGATTCCCTGAACCATTATGTCAGTGTTCTACACACTCCTCAGTCACAGACCCACAATGATTCCCTGAACCATTATGTCAGTGTTCTACACACCCTCAGTCACAGACCCACAATGATTCCCTGAACCATTATGTCAGTGTTCTACACACTCCCTCAGTCTCAGACCCACAATGATTCCCTGAACCATTATGTCAGTGTTCTCAGACCAACAATGATTCCTCTGAACCATTATGTCAGTGTTCTACACACTCCCCAGTCTCAGACCCACAATGATTCCCTGAACCATTATGTCAGTGTTCTACACACTCCTCAGTCTCAGACCCACAATGATTCCCTGAACCATTATGTCAGAGTTCAAACACATTCCTCAGTAACAGACCCACAATGATTCCCTGAACCATTATGTCAGTGTTCTACACACTCCCCAGTCTCAGACCCACAATGATTCCCCTGAACCATTATGTCAGTGTTCTACACTCTCCGCAGTCACAGACCCACAATGAATCCCTGAAGCATTATGTCTGTGTTCTACACACTCCTCAGTCACAGACCCACAATTACTACATGAACCCTTATGTCAGTGTTCTATACACTTCTCAGTCTCAGAGCCTCAATGATTCCCAGAACCATTATGTCAGTGTTCTATACACTCCTCACTCTCAGACCCACAATGATTCCCTGAACCGTTATGTCATTGTTGTACACATTCCCCAGTCTCAGACCCACAATGAAACCCAGAACCATTATGTCAGTGTTCTACACACTCCTCAGTCTCAATCCCACAATGATTCCCTGAACCATGATGTCTGTGTTCAACGAACTCCTCAGTCACAGAACCACAATGACTCCCTGAACATTATGTCAGCGTTCTACACACTCCTCAGTCACAGACCCACAATGATTTCCTGAACCATTATGTCAGTGTTCTACACACTCCTCAGTCACAGAACAACAATGATTCCCTAAACCATAATGTCAGTGTTCTACACACTCTTCATTCAAAGACCCACAATGACTCCCTCAATCATTATGTGAGTGTGCTACACAATACTTAGTCTCAATCCCACAATGATTCCCTGAACCATTATATCAGTTTTCTACACACTCCCCAGTCTCAGACCCACAATGACTCCCTGAAAAATTTTGTCATTGTTCTAAACACTCCCTAGTCACAGACCCACAATGATTCCCTGAACCTTTATGTCAGTGTTCTACACACTCATCAGACTCAGACCCACAAAGATTCCCAGAACCATTATGTGACTGTTCTACACACTCCTAATTCTCAGACCCACATTGATTCCCTGAACCATTATGTCAGTGTTCTACACACTCCTCAGTATCACACCCAGAATGATTCCCTGAACCATGATGTTAGTGTTCAAAGAACTCCTCAGTAACAGACCAACAATGATTCCCTGAACCGTTTTGTCAGTGTTCTACACACTCCCCAGTCTCAGACCCACAATGATACGCAGAACCATTATGTCAGTGTTCTACACATTCCTCAGTCTCAAATCTACAATGATTCCCTGAACCATGATTTCAGTGTTCAACGAACTCCTCAGTCCCAGACCCACAATGATTCCCTGCACCGTTATGTCAGTGTTCTACACACTCCCCAGTCTCAAACACACAATGATACACAGAACCATTATGTCAGTGTTCTACACACTCCGCAATCACAGACCCACAATGAATCCCTGAAGCATTATGTCTGTGTTCTACACACTCCTCAATCACAGACGCACAATGATTCCCTGAACTGTTATGGCATTTTTGTACACATTCCCAGGTCTCAGACCCACAATGAAACCCAGAACCATTATGTCAGTGTTCTACACACTCCTCAGTCTCAAACCCACAATGATTCCCTGAACCATGATGTCAGTGTTCAACGAACTCCTAAGTCACACACCCACAATGACTCCCTGAACCATTATGTCAGCGTTCTACACACTACTCAGTCACAGACCCACAATGATTCCCTGAACCATTATGTCAGTGTTCTACACACTCCTCAAAGTCAGACCCACAATTATTCCCTGAACTTTTATGACAGTGTTCTACACGCTCCTTAGTCACAGACCCACAATGATTCCCTGAACTATTATTTCAGCGTTCGACACACTCCCCAGTCACAGTCCCACAATGATTCCCTGAACCATAATGTCAGTGTTCTACACACTCCCCAGTCACAGACTCACAATAATTCCCTGAACCATTGTATCAGTTTTCTACAAACTCATCAGTCACAGACCCACAATGATTCCCTGAACCATTATGTCAGTGTTCTACACATTACTCAGTCTCAGACACATAATGATTCCTTGAATCATTATGTCTGTGTTCTACACACTCCTCAGTCACAGAACCACAATGATAACCTGAACCGTGATGTCAGCGTCCTACACACTCCCCAGTCACAGACCCACAATGATACCCTGAACAATTTTGGCAGTGTTCTACACACTCCCCAGTCTCAGACCCACAATTATTCCCTGAACCATTATGTCAGTGTTCTACACACTCCCTAGTCACAGACCCACAATGATTCCCAGAACCATTATTTCAGCGTTCTACACTCCTCAGTCTAAGACCAACAATGATTCCCTGAACCATTATGTTAGCGTTCTACACTCTCCTCAGCCTCAGACCCACAATGATTCTCTGAAAAATTATGTCACTGTTCATCACACTCCCCAGTCTCAGACCCACAATGATTCCCTGAACTGTTATGTCAGCGTTATACAGATTCCCTGGTCTCATATCCGGAATGATTCACTTAACCATCATGTCAGTGTTCAACACAGTCCTTAGTCTCAGACCCACAATGATTCAATGAACCATTATGTCAGCGTTCTACTCAATGCTCAGTCACAGATCCACAATGATTCCCTGAACCATTATGTCAGTGTTCAACACAGTCCTCAGTCTCAGACCCACAATGATTAAATGAACAATTTTGGCAGTGTTCTACACACTCCTCAGTCACAGACCCACAATGATTCCCTGAACCGTTATGTCAATGTTCTACACACTCCCAAGTCTCAGACCCACAATGATATGCAGAACCATTATGTCAGTGTTCTACCCATTCCTCAGTTTCCGACCCACAATGATTCCCTGAACAATTATATCAGCGTTCTACACACTCCTCAGTCTCAGACCCACAATGATTCCCTGAACCTTTATGTCAATGTTCTACACATTCCCCAGTCACACACCAACAATGATACCCAGAACCATTATTTCAGTGTTCTACACACTCCTCAGTCTCAGACCCACAATGATTCATTGGACCATTATGTCAGTGTTCTATACACTCCTCAGTCTCAGACCCACAATGATTAAATGAACCATTATGTCAGCGTTCTACTCAATGCTCAGTCACAGACCCACAATGATACGCAAAACCAATATGTTAGTGTTCTACACATTCCTCAATCTCAAACCTACAATGATTCCCTGAACCATGATGTCAATGTTCAACAAACTGCTCAGTCACAGACCCCCAATGTATCCCAGAACCATCATGTCAATGTTCTACACACTCCTGAGTATCAGACCCACAATGATTCCCTGAAACATTATGTCAATTTTCTACACACTCCCCAGTCACTGACCTACAATGATTCCCTCAACCATTAGGTCAGCGTTCTACACACTCCACAGTCTCAGACCCACAATGATTCTCTGAAGCATTATGTCAGTGTTCTTCACATTCCTCAGTCACAGACCAACAATGATTACCTGAAACATAATGTCAGTGTTCTACACACTCCCCAGTCTCAGACTCACAATGATGCCCTGAACCATTATGTCAGTGTTTTACACACTCCCCAGTCTCAGACTCACAATGATCCCCTGAACCATTATGTCAGTGTTCAACACACTCCCCAGTCTCAGACCAACAATGATTCCCTGAACCATTATGTCAGTGTTCTACACACTCCCCAGTCTCAGACCCACAATGATCCCCTGAACCATTAAGTCAGTGTTCTACACACTCCCCAGTCTCAGACCCACAATGATCCCCTGAACAATTATGTCAGTGTTCTACACACTCCCCAGTTACAGTCCCACAATGATTCCCTGAACCTTTATGTCAGTGTTCTACACACTCATGAGTCTCAGACCCACAAAGATTCCCAGAACCATTATTTGACTGTTCTACACACTCCTCAGTCTCAGACCCACAATGATTCCCTGAACCATTATGTCAGTGTTCTACACACTCCCCAGTCTCAGACCCACAATGATACGCAGAACCATTATGTCAGTGTTCTACACACTCCGCAGTCACAGACCCACAATGAATCCCTGAAGCATTATGTCTGTGTTCTACACACTCCTCAGTCACAGACCCACAATGACTACATGAACCCTAATGTCAGTGTTCTATACACTTCTCAGTCTCAGAGCCACAATGATTCCCAGAACCATTATGTCAGTGTTCTACACACTCCTCAGTCTCAGACCCACGATGATTCCCTGAACCGTTATGTCATTGTTGTACACATTCCCCAGTCTCAGACACACAATGAAACCCAGAACCATTATGTCAGTGTTCTACACACTGCTCACTCTCAAACCCACAATAATGCCCTGAACCATGATGTAAGTGTTCAACGAACTCCTCAGACACAGAACCACAATGACTCCATGAACCATTATGTCAGCGTTCTACACACTCCTCAGTCACAGACCTACAATGATTCCCTGAACCATTATGTCAGTGTTCTACACACTCCTCAGTCACAGACCCACAATGATTCCCTGAACCATTATGTCAGTGTTCTACACACTCCTCAATGTCAGACCCACAATGATTCCCTGAACTTTTATGACAGTGTTCTACACACTCCTTAGTCACAGACCCACAATGATTCCCTGAAAGCATTATTTCAGCGTTCGACACACTCCCCAGTCACAGACCCACAATGATTCCTTGAACCATTGTATCAGTTTTCTACACACTCATCAGTCACAGACCCACAATGATTCCCTGAACCATTATGTCTGTGCTCTACACACTACTCAGTCTCAGACACATAATGATTCCCTGAACCATTATGTCTGTGTTCTACACACTCCTCAGTCACAGAACCACAATGATAACCAGAACCGTGATGTCAGCGTCCTACAAACTCCCCAGTCACAGACCCACAATGATACCCTGAACCATTATGGCAGTGTTCTACACACTCCTCAGTCTAAGACCCACAATGATACCCTGAACCATTATGGCAGTGTTCTACACACTCCCCATTCTAAGACCCACAATTATTCCCTGAACCATTATGTCAGTGTTCTACACACTCCCTAATCACAGACCCACAATGATTCCCAGAACCATTATGTCAGCGTTCTACACTCCTCAGTCGAAGACCAACAATGATTCCCTGAACTGTTCTGTCAGCATTATACATATTCCCTGGTCTCATATCCGCAATGATTCACTTAACCATCATGTCAGTGTTCAACACAGTCCTTAGTCTCAGACCCACAATGATTCAATGAACCATTATGTCAGCGTTCTACTCAATGCTCAGTCACAGATCCACAATGATTCCCTGAACCATTATGTCAGTGTTCTACACAGTCCTCAGTCACAGATACACAAAGATTCCCAGAACCATTATGTAAGTGTTCTACACACCTCTCAGTCTCAGACCCACAATGATTACCTGAACTGTTATGTCAGCGTTCTACTGACTCCCCAGTCTCAGACCCACAATGATTCTGTGAACCATTATGTCAACGTTCTACACCTTCCCCAGTCTCAGACCCACAATGGTTCCCTGAACCATTATGTCAGTGTTGGATACACTCCTCAGTCTCAGACAAACAATGATTCTTTGAACCACTATGTCAGTGTTCTACACATTCCTCAGTCACAGACCCACAATGATTCCCTGAACCATTATGTCAGTGTTCTACACACTCCTCAGTCTCAAACACACAATGATTCCCAGAACCATAATGTCAGTGTTCTACACACTCCTCATTCACAGACCCACAATGACTCCCTGAAGCATTATGTCAGTGTTCTACACAGTCCTCAGTCTCAGACCCACAAAGATTCCCTGAACCATTATGTCAGTGTTCTACACACTCCTCAGTCTCAGACCCACAATGATTCCCTGAACCATGATGTCAGTGTTATACACACTCTTCATTCACATACCCACAATGACTCCCTCAATCATTATGTGAGTGTGCTACACAATCTTCAGTCTCAATCCCACAATGATTCCCTGAACCATTATGACAGTTTTCTACACACTCCCCATTCTCAGACCCACAATGACTCCCTGAACAATTTTGTCAGGGTTCTACACAATCCCCAGTCACAGACCCACAATGATTCCCTGAACATTTATGTCAGTGTTCTACACACTCATCAGTCTCAGACCCACAAAGATTCCCAGAACCATTATGTGACTGTTCTACACACTCCTAAGTCTCAGACCCACATTGATTCCTTGAACCATTATGTCAGTGTTCTACACACTCCTCAGTCTCAAACCCAGAATGATTCCCTGACCCATGATGTCAGTGTTCAAAGAACTCCTCAGTAACAGACCCACAATGATTCCCTGAACCGTTTTGTCAGTGTTCTACACACTCCCCAGTCTCAGACGCACAATGATACGCAGAACCATTATGTCAGTGTTCTACACATTCCTCAGTCTCAAATCTACAATGATTCCCTGAACCATGATGTCAGTGTTCAACGAACTCCTCAGTCACAGACCCACATTAATTCCCTGCACCGTTATGTCAGTGTTCTACACACTCCCCAGTCTCAAACCCACAGTGATACGCAGAACCATTATGTCAGTGTTCTACACACTCCGCCGTCACAGACCCACAATGAATCCCTGAAACATTATGTCTGTGTTCTACACACTCCTCTGTCACAGACGCACAATGACTACATGAACCCTGATGTCAGTGTTCTTTACACTTCTCAGTCTCAGAGCCACAATGATTCCCAGAACCATTATGTCAGTGTTCTACACATTCCTCAGTCTCAAATCTACAATGATTCCCTGAACCATGATGTCAGTGTTCAACTAACTCCTCAGTCACAGACCCACATTAATTCCCTGCACCGTTATGTCAGTGTTCTACACACTCCCCAGTCTCAAACCCACAATGATACGCAGAACCATTATGTCAGTGTTCTACACACTCCGCCGTCACAGACCCACAATGAATCCCTGAAACATTATGTCTGTGTTCTACACACTCCTCAGTCACAGACGCACAATGACTACATGAACCCTGATGTCAGTGTTCTTTACACTTCTCAGTCTCAGACCCACAATGATTCCCTGAACCATTATGTCTGTGTTCTACACACTCCTCAGTCTCAAACCCACAATGATTCCCTGAACCATGATGTCAGTGTTCACCGAACTCTTCAGTCACACACCCATAATGACTCCCTGAACCATTATGTCAGCGTTCTACACACTACTCAGTCACAGACCCACAATGATTCCCTGAACCATTATGTCAGTGTTCTACACACTCCTCAGTGTCAGACCCACAATGATTCCCTGAACCATTATGTCAGTGTTCTACACGCCCTCAGTCACAGACCCACAATGATTCCCTGAACCATTATGTCAGTGGTCCGACACACTCCCCAGTCACAGTCCCACAATGATTCCCTGAACCATTATGTCAGCGTTCTACACACTCCCCAGTCACAGACCCACAATCATTCCCTGAACTATTGTATCAGTTTTCTACACACTCATCAGTCACAGACCCACAATGATTCCCTGAACCATTATGTCTGTGTTCTACACACTCCTCAGTCACAGAACCACAATGATAACCTGAACCATGATGTCAGCGTTCTACACACTCCCCAGTCACAGACCCACAATGATTCCCTGAACCATTATGTCAGTGTTCTACACACTCCCCCAGTCACAGACCCACAATGATTCCCTGAACCATTATGTCAGTGTGTTCTACACACTCCTCAGTCACAGACCCACAATGATTCCCTGAACCATTATGTCAGTGTTCTACACACTCCCCAGTCACAGACCCACAATGATTCCCTGAACCATTATGTCAGTGTTCTACACACTCCTCAGTCACAGACCCACAATGATTCCCAGAACCATTATGTCAGTGTTCTACACACTCCTCAGTCTCAGACCCACAATGATTCCCTGAACCATTATGTCAGTGTTCTACACACTCCTCAGTCTCAGACCCACAATGATTCCCTGAAAAATTATGTCAGTGTTCTTCACACTCCCCAGTCTCAGACCCACAATGATTCCCTGAACCATTATGTCAGTGTTCTACACACTCCCTCAGTCACAGACCCACAATGATTCCCAGAACCATTATGTCAGTGTTCTACACACTCCTCAGTCACAGACCAACAATGATTCCCTGAACCATTATGTCAGCGTTCTACACTCTCCTCCGCCTCAGACCCATAATGATTCTCTGAAAAATTATGTCAGTGTTCTTCACACTCCTCAGTCTCAGACCCACAATGATTAGCTGAACCGTAATGTCAGCGTTATACATATTCCCCGGTCTCATATCCGGAATGATTCTCTGAACCATTATGTCATTGTTAAACACAGTCCTCAGTCTCAGAACCACAATGATTCAATGAACCATTATATCAGCGTTCTACTGAATGCTCAGTCACAGACCCACAATGCTTCCCTGAACCATTATGTCAGTGTTCTACACAGTCCTCAGTCACAGATCCACAAAGATTCCCAGAACAATTATGTAAGTGTTCTACACACTCCTCAGTCTCAGACCCACAATGATTACGTGAACCATTATGCCAGTGTTCTACAGAGTCCTCAGTCACAGATCCACAATGATTCCCTCTACTATTATGACAGTGTTCTACACACTCCTTAGTCACAGACCCACAATGTTTAATTGAACTGTTATGTCAGCGTTCTACTGACTCCCCAGTCTCAGACCCAGAATGATTCTGTGAACCATTATGTCAACGTTCTACACCTTCCGCAGTCTCAGACCCACAATGGTTCTCTGAACAATTATGTCAGTGTTCAACACAGTCCTCAGTCTCTGACCCACAATGATTCTTTGAACCACTATGTCAGTGTTCCACACATTCCACAGTCACAGACCCACAATGATTCCCTGAACCATTATGTTAGTGTTCTACAAACTCCTCAGTCTCAGACCCACAATGATTCCCTGAACCATTATGTCAGTGTTCTACACACTCCTCAGTCTCAGACCCACAATGATTCCCTGAACCATTATGTCAGTGTTCTGCACACTCCTCAGTCTCAAACACAAAATGATTCCCAGAACCATTATGTCAGTGTTCTACACACTCCTCATTCACAGACCCACAATGACTCCCTGAACCATTATGTCAGTGTTCTACACAGTCCTAAGTCTAGATCCACAAAGATTCCCAGAACCATTATGTGAGTGTTCTACACCTTCCCCAGTCTCAGACCCACAATCGTTCTCTGAACCATTATGTCAGTGTTCAACACAGTCCTCAGTCTCAGACCCACAATGATTCCCAAAACCATTATGTCAGTGTTCTACACAATCCTCAGTCTCAGACCCACAATGATTCTTTGAACCATTATGTCAGTGTTCTACACATTCCTCAGTCACAGACCCACAATGATTCCCTGAACCATTATGTCAGTGTTCTACACACTCCTCAGTCTCAGCCCCACAATGATTCCCTGAACCATGGTGTCAGTGTTATACACATTCCGCAGTCACAGACGAAAAATTATTCCCAGAACCATAATGTCAGTGTTCTACACACTCTTCATTCACAGACCCACAATGATTCCCTGAACCATTATGTCAGTGTTCTACACACTCCTCAGTCTCAGACCCACAATGATTCCCTGAACCATTATGTCAGTGTTCTACACACTCCTCAGTCTCAGACCCACAATGATTCCCTGAACCATTATGTCAGTGTTCTACACATTCCTCAGTCACAGACCCACAATGATTCCCTGAACCATTATGTCAGTGTTCTGCATATTCCTGAGTCTCAGACCCACAATGATTCCCTGAACAATTATGTCAGTGTTGAACACATTCCGCAGTCACAGACCAACAATGATGCCCTGAACCATAATGTCAGTGTTCTACACACTCCTCTGTCACAGACCCACAATGACTCCCTGAACCATTTTGTCACTGTGCTACACAATACTCAGACTCAGATCCACAATGATTCCCAGAACCATTATCTCAGTGTTCTACACACTACTCACTCACAGACCCACAATGATTCCCTGAACCATTATGTCAGTGTTCTACACACTCCCCAGTCACAGACCCACAATGATTCCCTGAACCATTATGTCAGTGTTCTACACACTCCCCAGTCACAGACCCACAATGATTCCTGAACCATTATGTCAGTGTGCTACACAATCCCCAGTCACAGACTCACAATGATACACAGAAACATTATGTCAGTGTTCTACACACTCCTCAGTCTCAGAACCAAAATGATTCTCTGAACCATTATGTCAGCGTTTTACACACTCCTCAGTCACAGACCCACAATGACTCCCAGAACCATCATGTCATTGTTCTACACAATACTGAGTCTCAGACCCACAATTATTCCTTGAACCATTATGTCAGTGTTCTACACACTCCCCAGTCACTGAACTACAATGATTCCCTGAACCATTATGTCAGCGTTCTACACACTCCCCAGTCTCAGACCCACAATGATTCCCTGAACCATTATGTCAGTGTTCAACACACTCCTCAGTCTCAGACCCACAATGATTCCCTGAACCATTATGTCAGTGTTCTACACACTCCCAAGTCTCAGACCCACAATGATTCTCTGATGCACTATGTCAGTGTGCTTCACATTCCTCAGTCACAGACCAAGCAAGATTCCCTGAACCATTTTGTCAGTGTTCTGCATACTCCTCAGTCACAGACCCACAATGACTCCTTGAACCATTATGTCAGTGTTCTACACACTCCCCAGTCTCAGACCCACAATGATCCCAGAACCATTATGTCAGTGTTCTACACACTCCCCCAGTCTCAGACCAACAATGATTCCCAGAACCATTATGTCAGTGTTCTACACACTCCTCAGTCTCAAACCCACAATGATTCCCTGAACCATGATGTCAGTGTTCAACAACTCCTCAGTCACAGACCCACAATGATTCCCTGAACCATTATGTCAGTGTTCTACACACTCCTCAGTCACAGACCCACAATGATTCCCTGAACCATTATGTCAGTGTTCTACACAGTCCTCAGTCTCAGACCCACAATGATTCCCAGAACCATTATGACAGTTTTCTACACACTCCTCAGTCACAGACCCACAATGATTCCCTGAACCATTATGTCAGTGTTCTACACACTCCCCAGTCACAGACCCACAATGATTCCCTGAACCATGATGTCAGTGTTCTACACACTCCTCAGTCTCAGACCCACAATGATTCCCTGAACCATTATGTCAGTGTTCTACACACTCCTCAGTAACAGAATCACAAAGATAACCTGACCCGTTATGTCAGCGTCCTACACACTGCCCAGTCACAGACGCACAATGATTCCCTGAACCATTATGTCAGTGTTCTACACACTCCCCAGTCCCAGACCCACAATGATTCCCCGAAACATAATGTCAGTGATCTACACACTCACCAGTCACAGACCCAAAATGATTTCCAGTACCTTTATGTCAGCATTCTACAACTCTCAGTCTATGACCCAAAATGATTGCCTGAACCATTATGTCAGCGTTCTACACACTCCTCAGTCACAGACCCACAATGACTCCATGAACCATGATTTCAGTGTTCTACACTCTCCTCTGTCTCAGACCCACAATGATTCCTTGAACCATTATGTCAGTGTTCTACACACTCCTCAGTCACAGAACCACAATGATTCCCTGAACCATTATGTCAGTGTTCCTACACACTCCTCAGTCACAGACCCACAATGATTCCCTGAACCATTATGTCAGTGTTCTACACACTCCCCAGTCACAGACCCACAATGATTCCCAGAACCATTATGTCAGCATTCTACACTCCTCAGTCTAAGACCAACAATGATTCCCTGAACCATTATGTCAGCGTTCTACACACTCCTCAGTCACAGACCCACAATGACTCCTTGAACCATGATGTCAGTGTTCTACACTCTCCTCAGTATCAGACCCACAATGATTCCCTGAAAAATTATGTCATTATGTCAGTGATTTGAACCATTATGTCACACACTCCTCAGTCTCAGACCCACAATGATTCCCAGAACCATTATGTCAGCATTCTACACCCCTCAGTCTCAGACCCACAATGATTCCCTGAACCATTATGTCAGCATTCTACACACTCCTCAGTCACAGACCCACAATGATTCCTTGAACCATGATGTCAGTGTTCTACACACTCCTCAGTCTCAGACCCACAATGATTCCCTGAACCATTATGTCAGTGTTCTACACACTCCCCAGTCTCAGACCCACAATGATTCCCTGAACCATTATGTCAGTGTTCTACAGATTCCCCATTCTCAGATCCACAATGATTCTGTGAACCAATATGTCAACGTAATACACCTTCCCCAGTCTCAGACCCACAATGGTTCTCTAAACCATTATGTCAGTGTTCAACACAGTCCTCAGTCTCTGACACAAAATGATTCAATGAACCATTATGTCAGCGTTCTACACACTGCTCAGTCACAGGCCCACAATGATTCACTGAACCATTATGTCAGTGTTCTACATAGTCCTCAGTCTCAGACCCACAAAGGTTCCCAGAACCATTATGTGAGTGTTCTACACACTCCCCATTCTCAGACCCACAATGATTCTGTGAACCATTATGTCAGTGTTCTATACACTCCTCAGTCTCAGACTCACAATGATTCCCTGAACCATTATGTCAGTGTTCAACACACTTCCCACTGACAGACCCACAATGATTCCCTGAACCATTATGTCACTGTTCTACACACTCCTCATTCACAGACCCACAATGAATCCCTGAACCATTATGTCAGTGTTCTACACACTCCTCAGTCTCAGACACACAATGATTCCCTGAACCATTATGTCAGTGTTCTTCACACTCCCCTGTCACAGACCCACAATGATTCCCTGAACCATTATGTCACTGTTCTACACACTCCCCAGTATCAGACCCACAATGAGACACAGAACCATTATGTCCGTGTTCTACACACTCCTCAGTCTCAGACCCACAATGATTCCCAGAACCATTATGTCAGTGTTCTACACAGTCCTCAGTCACAGACCCACAATGACTCCTTGAACAGTTATTTCAGTGTTCTACACACTCCCTAGTCTCAGACTCACAATGATACACAGAACCATTATGTCATTGTTGTACACACTCCCCAGTCTCAGACCAACAATGAAACCCAGAACCATTATGTCAGTGTTCTACACACTCCTCAGTCTCAAACCCACAATGATTCCCTAAACCATGATGTCAGTGTTCAACGAACTGCTCAGTCACAGACCCACAATGTCTACCTGAACCATTATGTCAGCGTTCTACACACTCCTCAGTCACAGACCAACAATGATTCCCTGAACCATTATGTCAGTGTTCCACACAGTCCTCAGTCTCAGACCCACAAAGATTCCCAGAACCATTATGTCACATTTCTACACACTCCTCAGTCACAGACCCACAATGATTCCCTGAACCATGATGTCAGCGTTCTACACACTCCCCAGTCACAGACCCACAATGATTCCCTGAACCATTATGTCAGTGTTCTACACACTCCTCAGTCTCAGACCCACAATGATTGCCTGAACCATTATGTCAGTGTTCTACACACTCCTCAGTCACAGAACCACAATGACCCTGAACCATTATGTCAGTGTTCTACACACCCAGACCCACAATGATTCCCTGAACCATTATGTCATCTACACTCCCCTCACACACAATTATTCCCAGAACCATTATGTCAGTCACAGACCCACAATGATTCCCTGAACCATTATGTCAGTGTTCTACACTCTCCTCTGTCTCAGACCCATAATGATTCCCTGAAAAATTATGTCAGTGTTCTACACACTCCTCAGTCTCAGACCCACAATGATTGCCTGAACCATTATGTCAGTGTTCTACACACTCCTCAGTCACAGAACCACAATGATACCCTGAACCGTTATGTCAGCGTCCTACACACTCCACAGTCACAGACCCACAATGATTCCCTGAACCATTATGTCAGTGATCTAAAAACTCCCCAGTCTCAGACCCACAATGATTCCCCGAACCATAATGTCAGTGATCTACACACTCCCCAGTGACAGACCCACAATGATTCCCAGAAACTTTATGTCAGCATTCTACACTCCTCAGTCTAAGACCCACAATGATTGCCTGAACCATTATGTCAGCGTTCTACACACTCCTCAGTCACAGACTCACAATGACTACTTGAACCATGATTTCATTGTTCTACACTCTCCTCTGTCTCAGACCCATAATGATTCCCTGAAAAATTATGTCAGTATTCTACACACTCCCCAGTCTCAGACCCACAATGAGTACCTGAACTGTTATGTCAGCGTTCTACAGATTCCTCAGTCTCATATCCACAATGATTCTGTGAACCAATATGTCAACGTACTACACCTTCCCCAGTCTCAGACCCACAATGGTTCTCTGAACCATTATGTCAGTGTTCAACACAGTCCTCAGTCTCAGACCCAAAATGATTCAATGAACCATTATGTCAGCGTTCTACTCACTGCTCAGTCACAGTCCCACAATGATTCCCTGAAGCATTATATCAGTGTTCTACACAGTCCTCAGTCTGAAGCCCACAAAGATTCACAGAACCATTATGTCAGTGTTCTACACACTCCTCAGTCTCAGACCCACAATGATTGCATGAACCATTATGTCAGTGTTCTACACACTCCTCAGTCACAGTCCCACAATGATTCCCTGAACGATTATGTCAGTGTTCTTCACACTCCCCAGTCACAGACCCACAATGATTCCCTGAACCATTATGTCACAGTTCTACACACTCCGCAGTCTCAGACCCACAACGAGTCCCTGACCCATTATGTGATTGTTCTACATACTCCCCAGTCATAGACCCACAATGATTTCCAGAACCATTATATCAGCGTACTATACTCCTCAGTCTAAGAGCCACAATGATTCCCTGAACCATTAGGTCAGCGTTCCACACAATCCTCAGTCACAGACCCACAATGACTCCTTGAACCATGATGTCAGTGTTCTACAGTCTCCTCAATCTCAGACCCACAATGGTTCTCTGAACAATTATGTCAGTGTTCTACACACTCCTCAGTCTCAGAACCACAATGATTCCCTGAACCATTATGTCAGTGTTCTACACACTCCTCAGTCTCAGACCCACAATGATTCCCAGAACCATTATGTCAGTGTTCTACACACTCCTCAGTCTCAGTCCCACAATAATTCCCTGAACCTTTATGTCAGTGTTGGACACACTCCTAAGTCTCAGACCCACAATGATTCCCTGAACCATTATGACAGTTTTCTACACACTCCTTAGTCACAGACCCATAATGATTACCTGAAACAATATGTCAGTGTTCTAAACACTCCCCAGTCACAGACCCACAATAATTCCCTGAAGCATTATGTCAGTGTTCTACACACTCCTCAGTCACAAACCCACAATGACTGCTTGAACCATGATGTCACTGTTCTACACTCTCCTCTGTCTCAGACCCATAAAGATTCCCTGAAAAATTATGTCAGTGTTCTACACACTCCTCAGTCCTAAACCCACAATGATTGCCTGAACCATTATGTCAGTGTTCTACACACTCCTCAGTCACAGAACCACAATGATAACCTGAACCGTTATGTCAACATCCTACACACTCCCCAGTCACAGACCCACAATGATTCCCTGAACCATTATGTCAGTGATCTACACACTCCCCAGTCACAGACCCACAATGATTCCCAGAACCATTATGTCAGCATTCTACACTCCTCAGTCTAAGACCCACAATGATTGCCTGAACCATTATGTCAGCGTTCTACACACTCCTCAGTCACAGACCCACAATGACTCCTTGAACCATGATGTCAGTGTTCTACACTCTCCTCTGTCTCAGACCCATAATGATTCCCTGAAAAATTATGTCAGTGTTCTACACACTCCTCAGTCTCAGACCCACAATGATTCCCTGAACCATTATGTCAGTTTTCTACACACTCCTTTTTCACAGACCCAAAATGATTACCTGAAACAATATGTCAGTGTTCTACACACTCCCCAGTCACAAACCCACAATAATTCCCTGAACCATTATGTCAGTGTTCTACACACTCCTCAGTCTCAGACCCACAATGATTGCCTGAAACATTATGTCAGCGTTCTACACACTCCTCAATCACAGAACCAGAATGATTCCCTGAACCATTATGTCAGCGTTCTACACACTTCTCAGTCACAGACCCACAATGATTCCCTGAACCATTATGTCAGTGTTCTACACTGTCCTCAGTCTCAGACCCACAATGATTCCCTGAACCATTATGTCAGTGTTCTACACATTCCTCAGTCACAGACCCACAATGATTCCCAGAACCATTATGTCAGTGTTCTACACTCCTCAGTCACAGACCCACAATGATTCCCTGAACCATTATGTCAGTGTTCTACACACTCCTCAGTCACAGACCCACAATGATTCCCTGAACCATTATGTCAGTGTTCTACACACTCCTCAGTGTCAGACCCACAATGATTCCCTGAAACATTATGTCAGTGTTCTAAACACTCCCCATTCTCAGACCCACAATGAGTACCTGAACTGATATGTCAGCGTTCTACAGATTCTCCAATCTAATATCCACAATGATTCTGTGAACCAATATGTCAACGTTCTACACAGAGTCTCAGACCCTCAATGATTCCCTGAATCATTACGTCAGTGTTCCACACAATCCTCAGTCTCAGACCCACAATGATTCCCTGAACCATTATGTCAGTGTTCTACACACTCCTCAGTCACAGACCCACAATGATTCCCTGAACCATTATGTCAGTGTTCTACACACTCCCCAGTCTCAGACCCACAATGATTCCCTGAACCATTATGTCAGTGTTCTACACACTCCTCAGTCTCAGACCCACAATGATTCCCTGAACCATGATGTCAGTGTTCTACACACTCCTCAGTCTCAGACCCACAATGATTCCCTGAACCATTATGTCAGTGTTCTACACACTCCTCAGTCTCAGACCCACAATGATTCCCAGAACCATTATGTCAGTGTTCTACACACTCCTCAGTCACAGACCCACAATGATTCCCTGAACCATTATGTCAGTGTTCTACACATTCCTCAGTCACAGACCCACAATGATTCCCTGAACCATTATGTCAGTGTTCTACACACTCCTCAGTCTCAGACCCACAATGATTCCCAGAACCATTATGTCAGTGTTCTACACACTCCTCAGTCTCAGACCCACAATGATTCCCTGAACCATTATGTCAGTGTTCTACACACTCCTCAGTCTCAGACCCACAATGATTCCCTGAACCATTATGTCAGTGTTCAAAGAAATCCTCAGTCACAGACCACAATGACTCCCAGAACCATTATGACAATGTTCTACACACTCCCCATTCTCAGACCCACAATGATTCCCTGAACCATTATGTCAGTGTTCTACACACTCCCCAGTCACAGACCCACAATGATTCCTTGAACCATTATGTCAGTGTTCTACACACTCCCCAGTCACAGACCCACAATGATTCCCTGAACCATTATGTCAGTGTTCTACACACTCCCCAGTCTCAGACCCACAATGATTCCCAGAACCATTATGTCAGTGTTCTACACACTCCTCAGTCACAGACCCACAATGATTCCCTGAACCATTATGTCAGTGTTCTACACACTCCCCAGTCACAGACCCACAATGATTCCCTGAACCATTATGTCAGTGTTCTACACACTCCCCAGTCTCAGACCCACAATGATTCCCAGAACCATTATGTCAGTGTTCTACACACTCCTCAGTCACAGACCAACAATGATTCCCTGAACCATTATGTCAGTGTTCTACACACTCATCAGTCACAGACCCACAATGATTCCCTGAACCATTATGTCAGTGTTCTACACACGACTCAGTCTCAGACCCTTAATGATTCCCCTGAACCATTATGTCTGTGTTCTACACACTCCTCAGTCACAGACCCACAATGATTCCTTGAACCATGATGTCAGTGTCCCTACACACTCCCCAGTCACAGACCCACAATGATTCCATGAACCATTATGTCAGTGTTCTACACACTCCCCAGTCTCAGACCCACAATGATTCCCTGAACCATTATGTCAGTGTTCTACACACTCCCCAGTCACAGACACACAATGATTCCCTGAACCATTATGTCAGTGTTCTACACCTCAGTCTCACAGACCAACAATGATTCCCTGAACCATTATGTCAGTGTTCTACACACTCCTCAGTCTCAGACCCACAATGATTCCTTGAACCATGATGTCAGTGTTCTACACACTCCTCAGTCTCAGACCCACAATGATTCCCTGAACCATTATGTCAGTGTTCTACACACTCCCCAGTCTCAGACCCACAATGATTCCCTGAACCATTATGTCAGTGTTATACAGATCCCCAGTCTCAGACCCACAATGATTCAGTGAACCATTATGTCAGTGTTCAACACTCTCCTCCATGTCAGACCCACAATGATTCCATGAACCATTATGTGACAGGTTCTACACACTCCTCAGTCACAGACCCACAATGATTCCCTGAACCATTATGTCAGTGTTCTACACACTCCTCAGTCACAAACCCACAATGATTCCCTGAACCATTATGTCAGTGTTCTACACACTCCTCAGTCACAGACCCACAATGATTCCCAGAACCATTATGTCAGTGTTCTACACACTCCTCAGTCTCAGACCAACAAGGATTCCTTGAACCATTATGTCAGTGTTCTACACACTCCTCAGTCACAGACCCACAATGATTCCTTGAACCATTATGTCAGTGTTCTACACACTCACCAGTCTCAGACCCACAATGATTCCCAGAACCATTATGTCGGTGTTCTACACACTCTTCAGTCTCAGACCCACAATGATTCCCAGAACCATTATGTCAGTGTTCTACACACTCCTCAGTCACAGACCCACAATGATTCCTTGAACCATTATGTCAGTGTTCTACACACTCCCCAGTCTCAGACCCACAATGATTCCAAAGAACCATTATGTCATTGTTCTACACACTCCCCAGTCTCAGACCAACAATGATTCCCAGAACCATTATGTCAGTGTTCTACACACTCCTCAGTCTCAAACCCACAATGATTCCCTGAACAATGATGTCAGTGTTCAACGAACTCCTCAGTCACAGACCCACAATGATTCCCTGAACCATTATGTCAGCGTTCTACACACTCCTCAGTCACAGACCCACAATGATTCCCTGAACCATTATGTCAGTGTTCCACACAGTCCTCAGTCTCAGACCCACAATGATTCCCAGAACCATTATGTCAGTTTTCTACACACTCCTTTTCACAGACCCACAATGATTCCCTGAACCATTATGTCAGCGTTCGACAGACTCCCCAGTCACAGACCCACAATGATTCCCTTAACCATTATGTCAGTGTTCTACACACTGCCCAGTCACAGACCCACAATGATTCCCTTAACCATTATGTCAGTGTTCTACACACTCCTCAGTCTCAGACCAACAATGATTCCCTGAACCATTATGTCAGTGTTTCTACACACTCCTCAGTCTCAGACCCACAATGATTCCCTTGAACCATGATGTCAGTGTTCTACACCCTCCTCAGTCGCAGACCCATAATGATTCCCTGAAAAATTATGTCAGTGTTCTACACACTCCCCAATCTCAGACCCACAATGAGTACCTGAACTTTTATGTCAGCGTTCTAAAGATTCCCCAGAACCATCCACAATGATTCTGTGAACCAATATGTCAACGTACTACACCTTCCCCAGTCTCAGACCCACAATGATTCCCTGAACCATTATGTCAGTGTTCAACACAGTCCTCAGTCTCAGACCCAAAATGATTCAATGAACCATTATGTCAGCGTTCAACACTCTGCTCAGTCACAGTCCCACAATGATTCCCTGAGGCATTATGTCAGTGTTCTACACAGTCCTCAGTCTGAGACCCACAAAGATTAACAGAACCATTATGTGAGTGTTCTACACACTGCTCAGTCACAGACCCACAATGGTTACCTGATCCGTTATGTCAGCATTCGACACACTCCCCGGTCTCAGACCCACAATGATTCTGTGAACCATTATGTAAGTGTTCTACACACTCCTCAGTCTCAGACCCACAATGATTCACTGATCCATGATGACAGTGTTCTTCACACACTTCAGTCACAGACCCACAATGATTCCCCAGAAACCATTATGTCAGTGTTCTAAAGATTCCCCAGTCACAGACCCAAAATAATTCTCTGAACCACGTATCACTGTACTACACACTCCTCATTCACAGACCCACAATGATTCCCAGAACCATTATGTCAGCGTTCTACACACTCCTCAGTCACAGACCAACTATGATTCCCTGAACCATTGTATCAGTGTTTTACACACTCATCAGTCACAGACCCACAATGATTCCCTGAACCATTATGTCCGTGTTCTACACACTACTCAGTCTCAGACACTTAATGATTGCCTGAACCATTATGTCTGTGTTCTACACACTCCTCAGTCACAGAACCTCAATGATAACTTGCACCGTGATATCAGCGTCCTACACACTCCCCAGTCACAGACCCACAATGATACCATGAACCATTATGCCAGTGTTCTACACACTCCCCAGTCTCAGACCCACAAAGATTCCCTGAACCATTATGTCAGTGTTCTACACACTCCCCAGTCACAGACCCACAATGATTCCCATAACCATTATGTCAGCGTTCTACACTCCTTAGTCTAAGACCAACAATGATTCCCTGAACCATTATGTCAGCGTTCTACACACTCCTCAGTCTCAGACGCTCAATGACTGCTTGAACCATGATGTCAGTGTTCTACACCCTCCTCAGTCGCAGACCCATAATGATTCCCTGAACCATTATGTCAGTGTTCTACACACTCCCCAGTCTCAGACCCACAATGATTACCTGAACCGTTATGTCAGCGTTATACAGATTACCCTGTCTCATACCCACAATGATTCAGTGAACCATTATGTCAGTGTTCAACACACTCCTCAGTGTCAGACCCACAATGATTCCATGAACTTTTATGACAGTGTTCTACACACTCCTCAGTCACAGACCCACAATGATTCCCTGAACCATTATGTCAGTGTTCTACACACTCCTCAGTCACAAACCCACAATGATTCCCTGAACCATTATGTCATTGTTTTACACACTCCTCAGTCACAGACCCACAATGATTCCCAGAACCATTATGTCAGTGTTCTACACACTCAGTCTAAGACCAGACCCAATGATTCCTTGAACCATTATGTCAGTGTTCTACACACTCCTCAGTCACAGACCCACAATGATTCCTTGAACCATTATGTCAGTGTTCTACACACTCCTCAGTCTCAGACCCACAATGATTCCCAGAACCATTATGTCAGTGTTCTACACACTCCTCAGTCTCAGACCCACAATGATTCCCAGAACCATTATGTCAGTGTTCTACACACTCCTCAGTCACAGACCCACAATGATTCCCTGAACCATTATGTCAGTGTTCTACACACTCCCCAGTCTCAGACCCACAAAGATTCCCAGAACCATTATGTCAGTGTTCTACACACTCCCCAGTCTCAGACCAACAATGATTCCCAGAACCATTATGTCAGTGTTCTACACACTCCTCAGTCTCAAACCCACAATGATTCCCTGAACCATGATGTCAGTGTTCAACGAACTCCCTCAGTCACAGACCCACAATGATTCCCTGAACCATTATGTCAGTGTTCTACACACTCCTCAGTCACAGACCCACAATGATTCCCTGAACCATTATGTCAGTGTTCTACACACTCCTCAGTCTCAGACCCACAATGATTCCCAGAACCATTATGTCAGTTTTCTACACACTCCTCAGTCACAGACCCACAATGATTCCCTGAACCATTATGTCAGTGTTCTACACACTCCCCAGTCACAGACCCACAATGATTCCCTGAACCATTATGTCAGTGTTCTACACACTCCCCAGTCTCAGACCCACAATGATTCCCATGAACCATTATGTAAGCGTTCTACACTCCTTAGTCTAAGACCAACAATGATTCCCTGAACCATTATGTCAGCGTTCTACACACTCCTCAGTCTCAGACGCTCAATGACTGCTTGAACCTTGTTGTCAGTGTTCTACACCCTCCTCAGTCGCAGACCCATAATGATTCCCTGAAAAATTATGTCAGTGTTCTACACACTCCCCAGTCTCAGACCCACAATGAGTACCTGAACTTTTATGTCAGCGTTCTGAAGATTCCCCAGTCTCATATCCACAATGATTCTGTGAACCAATATGTCAACGTACTACACCTTCCCAGTCTCAGACCCACAATGGTTCTCTGAACCATTATGTCAGTGTTCAACACAGTCCTCAGTCTCAGACCCAAAATGATTCAATGAACCATTATGTCAGCGTTCAACACACTGCTCAGTCACAGTCCCACAATGATTCCCTGAGGCATTATGTCAGTGTTCTACACAGTCCTCAGTCTGAGACCCACAAAGATTAACAGAACCATTATGTGAGTGTTCTACACACTGCTCAGTCACAGACCCACAATGGTTACCTGATCCGTTATGTCAGCATTCGACACACTCCCCGGTCTCAGACCCACAATGATTCTGTGAACCATTATGTAAGTGTTCTACACACTCCTCAGTCTCAGACCCACAATGATTCACTGATCCATGATGACAGTGTTCTTCACACTACTTAGTCACAGACGCACATTGATTCCCAGAAACATTATGTCAGCGTTCTAAAGATTCCCCAGTCACAGACCCAAAATAATTCTCTGAACCACGTATCACTGTACTACACACTCCTCATTCACAGACCCACAATGATTCCGTGAACCATTATGTCAGTGTTCTACACACTCCTCAGTCTCAGACCCACAATGATTGCATGAACCTTTATGTCAGTGTTCTACACACTCCTCAGTCACAGACCCACAATGATTCCCTGAACCATTATGTCAGTGTTCTTCACACTCCCCTGTCACAAACCCACAATGATTCCCTGAACCATTATGTCACAGTTCTACACACTCCGCAGTCTCAGACCCACAACGAGTCCCTGAACCATTAGGTCAGCGTTCTACACAATCCTCAGTCACATACCCACTATGACTCCTTGAACCATGATGTCAGTGTTCTACAGTCTCCTCAATCTCAGACCCACAATGGTTCTCTGAACAATTATGTCAGTGATCTACACACTCCTCAGTCTCAGTCCCACAATAATTCCCTGAACCGTTATGTCAGTGTTGGACACACTCCTAAGTCTCAGACCCACAATGATTCCCTGAACCATTATGACAGTTTTCTACACACTCCTTTTTCACAGACCCAAAATGATTACCTGAAACAATATGTCAGTGTTCTACACACTCCCCAGTCACAAACCCACAATAATTCCCTGAACCATTATGTCAGTGATCTACACACTCCTCAGTGTCAGACCCACAATGATTGCCTGAAACATTATGTCAGCGTTCTACACACTCCTCAATCACAGAACCAGAATGATAACCTGAACTGTTATGTCAGCGTCGTACACACTTCTCAGTCACAGACCCACAATGATTCCCTGAACCATTATGTCAGTGTGCTACACTGTCCCCAGTCTCAGACCCACAATGATTCCCTTAACCATTATGTCAGTGTTCTACACATTCCACAGTCATAGACCGACAATGATTCTCAGAACCATCATGTCAGCAATCTACACTCCTCAGTCTAAGACCCACAATGATTCCCTGAACCATTATGTCAGTGTTCTACACACTCCTCAGTCACAGACCCACAATGATTCCCTGAACCATTATGTCAGTGTTCTACACACTCCTCAATGTCACACCCATAATGATTCCCTGAAAAATTATGTCAGTGTTCTAAACACTCCGCATTCTCAGACCCACAATGAGTACCTGAACTGATATGTCAGCGTTCTACAGATTCTCCAATCTAATATCCACAATGATTCTGTGAACCAATATGTCAACGTTCCACACCATCCCGAGTCTCAGACCCTCAATGATTCCCTGAATCATTACGTCAGTGTTCTACACAATCCACAGTCCCAGACCCACAGTGATTCCCTGAACCATTATGAGAGTGTTCTCCACACTCCATAGTCACAGACCCACAATGATTACCTGAACCGTTATGTCAGCGTTCTACTGACTCCCCAGTCTCAGACCCACAATGATTCTGTGAACCTTTATGTCAGTGTTCTACACACTCCTCAGTCTCAGACCCACAATGATTCCCTAATAATCCATGATGTCAGTGTTCTACACACTCCACAATCTCAGAGCCACAATGATTCCCTGAACCATTATGTCAGTGTTCTACACACTCCTCAGTCTAAGACCCACAATGAATCCCTGAACCATTATGTCAGTGTTTTAAACACTCCTCAGTCTCAGACCCACAATGATTGCCAGAATCATTATGTCAGTGTTCTACACACTCGGCAGTCAAAGACCCACAATGAATCCCTGAACAATTATGTCTGTGTTCTACACATTCCTTAGTCACAGAGCCAAAATGACTGCCTGAACCCACATTTCAGTGTTCTATACACTCCTCAGTCTCAGAAACACAATGATTCCCAGAACCATTATGTCAGTGTTCTACACACTCCTCAGTCTCAGACCCACAATGATTACCTGAACTGTGATCTCAGTGTTGTACACACTCCCCAGAGTCAGACACACAATGATTCCCCGAACCATGTTATCAGTGTTCAAAGAAATCCTCAGTCACAGACCCTCAATGACTCCCTGAACCATTATGACAATGTTCTACACACTCCCCATTCTCAGACCCACAATGATTCCCTGAACCATTATGTCAGCGTTCTACACACTCCCCAGTCACAGACCCACAATGATTCCCTGAACCATTATGTCAGTGTTCTACACACTCCCCAGTCACAGACCCACAATGATTCCCTGAACCATTATGTCAGTGTTCTACACACTCCCCATTCTCAGACCCACAATGATTCCCAGAACCATTATGTCAGCGTTCTACACACTCCTCAGTCACAGACCCACTATGATTCCCTGAACCATTATGTCAGCGTTCTACACACTCCCCAGTCACAGACCCACAATGATTCCCTGAACCATTATGTCAGTGTTCTACACACTCCCCATTCTCAGACCCACAATGATTCCCAGAACCATTATGTCAGCGTTTTACACACTCATCAGTCACAGACCAACTATGATTCCCTGAACCATTATGTCCGTGTTCTACACACTACTCAGTCTCAGACACTTAATGATTGCCTGAACCATTATGTCTGTGTTCTACACACTCCTCAGTCACAGAACCTCAATGATAACTTGAACCGTGATGTCAGCGTCCTACACACTCCCCAGTCACAGACCCACAATGATACCCTGAACCATTATGGCAGTGTTCTACACACTCCCCAGTCTCAGACCCACAATGATTCCCTGAACCATTATGTCAGTGTTCTACACACTCCCCAGTCACAGACCCACAATGATTCCCATAACCATTATGTCAGCGTTCTACACTCCTTAGTCTAAGACCAACAATGATTCCCTGAACCATTATGTCAGCGTTCTACACACTCCTCAGTCTCAGACGCTCAATGACTGCTTGAACCATGATGTCAGTGTTCTACACCCTCCTCAGTCGCAGACCCATAATGATTCCCTGAAAAATTATGTCAGTGTTTTACACACTCCCCAGTCTCAGACCCACAATGATTACCTGAACCGTTATGTCAGCGTTATACAGATTACCCTGTCTCATATCCGCAATGATTCAGTGAACCATTATGTCAGTGTTCAACACTCTCCTCAATGTCAGACCCACAATGATTCCATGAACTTTTATGACAGGTTCTACACACTCCTTTTTCACAGACCCACAATGATTCCCTGAACCATTATGTCAGCGTTCGACACACTCCACAGTCACAAACCCACAATGATTCCCTGAACCATTATTTCATTGTTTTACACACTCCACAGTCACAGACCCACAATGATTCCCAGAACCATTATGCCAGCGTTCTACACTACTCAGTCTAAGACCAACAAGGATTCCTTGAACCATTATGTCAGCGTTCTACACACTCCTCAGTCACAGACCCACAATGACTCCTTGAACCATTATGTCAGTGTTCTACACACTCACCAGTCTCAGACCCACAATGATACACAGAACCATTATGTCGGTGTTCTACACACTCTTCAGTGTCAGACCCACAATGATTCCCAGAACCATTATGTCAGCGTTCTACATACTCCTCAGTCACAGACCCACAATGACTCCTTGAACCATTATGTCAGTGTTTTACACACTCCCCAGTCTCAGACCCACAAAGATACACAGCACCATTAAGTCATTGTTGTACACGCTCCCCAGTCTCAGACCAACAATGAAATCCAGAACCATTATGTCAGTGTTCTACACACTCCTCAGTCTCAAACCCATAATGATTCCCTGAACAATGATGTCAGTGTTCAACGAACTCCTCAGTCACAGACCCACAATGTCTCCCTGAACCATTATGTCAGCGTTCTACCCACTCCTCAGTCACAGACCCACAATGATTCCCTGACCATTATGTCAGTGTTCCACACAGTCCTCAGTCTCAGACCCACAAAGATTCCCAGAACCATTATGACACTTTTCTACACACTCCTTTTTCACAGACCCACAATGATTCCCTGAACCATTATGTCAGCGTTCGACACACTCCCCAGTCACAGACCCACAATGATTCCCTGAACCATTATGTCAGTGTTCTACACACTCCCCAGTCACAGACCCACAATGATTCCCATAACCATTATGTCAGCGTTCTACACTCCTTAGTCTCAGACGCTCAATGACTGCTTGAACCATGATGTCAGTGTTCTACACCCTCCTCAGTCGCAGACCCATAATGATTCCCTGAAAAATTATGTCAGTGTTTTACACACTCCCCAGTCTCAGACCCACAATGAATACCTGAACCGTTATGTCAGCGTTATACAGATTACCCTGTCTCATATCCGCAATGATTCAGTGAACCATTATGTCAGTGTTCAACACTCTCCTCAATGTCAGACCCACAATGATTCCATGAACTTTTATGACAGGTTCTACACACTCCTTTTTCACAGACCCACAATGATTCCCTGAACCATTATGTCAGCGTTCGACACACTCCGCAGTCACAACCCACAATGATTCCCTGAACCATTATTTCATTGTTTTACACACTCCACAGTCACAGACCCACAATGATTCCCAAAACCATTATGCCAGCGTTCTACACTACTCAGTCTAAGACCAACAAGGATTCCTTGAACCATTATGTCAGCGTTCTACACACTCCTCAGTCACAGACCCACAATGACTCCTTGAACCATTATGTCAGTGTTCTACACACTCACCAGTCTCAGACCCACAATGATACACAGAACCATTATGTCGGTGTTCTACACACTCTTCAGTCTCAGACCCACAATGATTCCCAGAACCATTATGTCAGCGTTCTACATACACCTCAGTCACAGACCCACAATGACTCCTTGAACCATTATGTCAGTGTTCTACACACTCCGCAGTCTCAGACCCACAATGATACACAGCACCATTAAGTCATTGTTGTACACGCTCCCCAGTCTCAGACCAACAATGAAATCCAGAACCATTATGTCAGTGTTCTACACACTCCTCAGTCTCAAACCCACAATGATTCCCTGAACAATGATGTCAGTGTTCAACGAACTCCTCAGTCAGAGACCCACAATATCTCCCTGAACCATTATGTCAGCATTCTACCCACTCCTCAGTCACAGACCCACAATGATTCCCTGACCATTATGTCAGTGTTCCACACAGTCCTCACTCTCAGACACACAAAGATTCCCAGAACCATTATGACACTTTTCTAAACACTCCTTTTTCACAGACCCACAATGATTCCCTGAACCATTATGTCAGCGTTCGACACACTCCCCAGTCACAGACCCACAATGATTCCCTGAACCATGATGTCACTGTTATACACACTCCTCAGTCTCAGACCCACAATGATTGCCTGAACCATTATGTGAGTGTTCTACACACTCCTCAGTCACAGAACCACAAAGATAACCTGACCCGTTATGTCAGCGTCCTACACACTGCCCAGTCCCAGACCCACAATGATTCCCCGAACCATAATGTCAGTGATCTACACACTCACCAGTCACGGACCCAAAATGATTCCCAGTACCATTATGTCAGCATTCTACACTTCTCAGTCTATGACCCACAATGATTGCCTGAACCATTCTGTCAGCGTTCTACACACTCCTCAGTCACAGACCCACAATGACTCCATGAACCATGATTTCAGTGTTCTACACTCTCCTCTGTCTCAGACCCACAATGATTGCTTGAACCATTATGTCAGTGTTCTACACACTCCTCAGTCACAGAACCACAATGATAACCTCAACCGTCATGTCAGCGTCCTACACACTCCGCAGTCACAGACCCACAATGATAACCTGAACCATTATTTCAGTGTTCTACACACTCCCCAGTCACAGACCCACCATGATTCCCAGAACCATTATGTCAGCATTCGACACTTCTCAGTCTAAGACCAACAATGATTGCCTGAACCATTATATCAGCGTTCTACACACTCCTCAGTCACAGACTCACAATGACTCCTTGAACCATGATGTCAGTGTTCTACACTCTCCTCTGTATCAGACCCATAATGATTCGCTGAAAAATTATGTCAGTGTTATACACACTCCTCAGTCACAGACCCACAATGATTACCTGAACCATTATGTCAGTGTTCTACACACTCCCCAGTCTCAGACCCACAATGATTCCCTGAACCATTATGTCAGTGTTCTACACACTCCCCAGTCTCAGACCCACAATGATTCCCAGAACCATAATGTCAGCATTCTACACCCCTCAGTCTAAGACCCACAATGATTGCCGGAACCATTATGTCAGCATTCTACTCACTCCTCAGTCACAGACCTACAATGACTGCTTGAAATATGATGTCAGTGTTCTACACTCACCTCTGTCTCAGCCCCATAATGATTCCCTGAAAAAGTATGTCAGTGTTCTACACACTCCCCAGTCTCAGACCCACAATGAGTACCTGAACTGTTATGTCAGCGTTCTACAGATTCCCCATTCTCATATCCACAATGATTCTGTGAACCAATATGTCAACGTAATACACCTTCCCCAGTCTCAGACCCACAATGGTTCTCTAAACCATTATGTCAGTGTTGAACACAGTCCTCAGTCTCTTACACAAAATGATTCAATGAACCATTATGTCAGCGTTCTACACACTGCTCAGTCACAGGCCCACAATGATTCACTGAACCATTATGTCAGTGTTCTACATAGTCCTCAGTCTCAGACCCACAAAGATTCCCAGAACCATTATCTGAGTGTTCTACACACTCCCCATTCTCAGACCCACAATGATTCTGTGAACCATTATGTCAGTGTTCTTCACACTCCTTAGTCACAGACCCACAATGATTCCCTGAACCATTATGTCAGTGTTCAACATACTTCCCACTGACAGACCCACAATAATTCCCTGAACCATTGTATAACTGTTCTACACACTCCTCATTCACAGACCCACAATGAATCCCTGAACCATTATGTCAGTGTTCTACACACTCCTCAGTCACAGACCCACAATGATGCCCTGAACCATTATGTCAGTGTTCTTCACACTCCCCAGTCACAGACCCACAATGATTCCCTGAACCATTAAGTCACTGTTCTACAAACTCCCCAGTATCAGACCCACAATGAGACACAGAACCATTATGTCCGTGTTCTACACACTCCTCAGTCTCAGACCCACAATGATTCCCAGAACCATTATGTCAGTGTTCTACACATTCCTCAGTCACAGACCCACAATGACTCCTTGAACCATTATGTCAGTGTTCTACACACTCCCTAGTCTCAGACTCACAATGATACACAGAACCATTATGTCATTGTTGTACACACATTCCCCAGTCTCAGACCAACAATGAAACCCAGAACCATTATGTCAGTGTTCTACACACTCCTCAGTCTCAAACCCACAATGATTCCCTGAACCATGATGTCAGTGTTCAACGAACTGCTCAGTCACAGACCAACAATGATTCCCTGAACCATTATGTCAGTGTTCCACACAGTGCTCAGTCTCAGACCCACAAAGATTCCCAGAACCATTATGACACATTTCTACACACTCCTTTTTCACAAACCCACAATGATTCCCTGAACCATGATGTCAGTGTTCGACACACTCCTCCAGTCACAGACCCACAATGATTCCCTGAACCATTATGTCAGAGTTCTAAACACTCCTCAGTCAAAGACTCACAATGATTCACAGAACCATTATGTCAGTGTTCTACACACTCCAAAGTCACAGACCCACAATGATTCCCAAAAACAATATGTCAGTGTTTTACGAACTCCTCAATCACAGACCCACAATGATTCCCTGAACCATTATGTCAGCGTTCTACACACTCCACAGTCATAGACCCACAATGATTCCCTGAACCACAAGGTCAGTTTTGTACATACTCCCCAGTCACAGAGCCACATTGATTCCCTGAACCATTATGTCAGTGTTTTAAACACTCCTCTGTCACAGACCCCCAATGATTCCTTGAATCATGATGTCAGTGTTTTAAAAACTCCTCAGTCATAGACCCCCAATGATTCCTTGAACCATAATGTCAGCGTTCAACACACTACCCAGTCACAGACCCACAATGATTCCCTGAACCATTGGGTCAGCGTTCTTCACACTCCCCAATCACAGTCCCACAATGATTCCCAGTACCATTATGTCAGCGTTCTACACACTCCCCAGTCACAGACCCACAATGATTCCCAGAACCATTATGTCAGAATTCTACACACTCCCAAGTCACAGACCCACAATAATTCGCTGAACCATTATGTCAGTGTTCTACACATTCCAGAGTCAGCGACGCACAATGGTTCCCTGCACCATTATCTCAGAGTTCTGCACAATCCCCAGTCACAGACGCACAATGATTCCCTGAACCATTATGTCAGTGTTCTACACATTCCTGAGTCACAGACCGACAATGATTCAATGAACCATTATGACAGCTTTCTACACACTCCCCAGTCACAGACTCCAAAATGATTCCCTGAACCATTATGTCAGTGTTCTACACATTCCCTAGTCACAGACCCACAATGATTCCCTGAACCATTATGTCAGTGTTCTACACACTCCCCCAGTTACAGACCCACAATGATTCCCAGAACCATTATGTCAGAGTTCTCCACACTCCCCAGTCACAGACCCACAATGATTCTCAGAACCATCATGTCAGCTTTCTACACACTCCTCATTCTCAGACCCACAATGATTCCCTGAACCATTTTGTCAGCGTTCTACACACTTCCCTGTCACAGACCCATAATGATTCCTTGAAATTTTATGTCAGCGTTCTACACACTCCCCAGTCACAGACCCACAATGATTCCCTGAACCATCATGTCAGCTTTCTACACACTCCCGATTCTCAGACCCACAATGATTCCCTGAACCATTTTGTCAGCGTTCTTCACACTCCCCAGTCATAGACCCACAATGATTCCCTGAACAATAAGGTCAGTGTTTTACAAACTCACCAGTGACAGACCCACATTCATTCCCTTAACCATTATTTCAGCTTTCTACACACTCCCCATTCTCAGACCCACAATGATCCCCTGAACCATTACGTCAGCGTTCTACACATTCCTGAGTCACAGACCCACAATGATACCCAGAACCATTATGTCAGAGTTCTCCACACTCCCCAGTCACAGACCCACAATCATTCCCTGAACCATTATGTCAGTGTTCTACACATTCCCCAGTCACAGACCACCATTGATTGCCTGAACCATTATGTCAGTGTTCTAAAACTCCCCAGTCTCAGACCCCCAATGATTTCCCTAAACCATTATGTCAGCGGTCTACACACTCCTCAGTCACAGACCCACAATGATTTCCTGAACCATTATGTCAGTGTTCTACACACACTGCAAAGTCACAAACCCAAAATGATTCCCAGAACCATTATGTCAACGTTCTCACACACACCCCCAGTCATAGACCCACAATGATTACCTGACCCATAAGTTCAGTGTTTTACACAATCCCCAGTCACAGACCCACAATGATTCCCTGAACCATTATGTCAGTGTTCTAAACACTCCTCAGTCACAGACCCACAATGATTCCCTGAACCATTATGTCAGCGTTCTACACACTCCTCAGTCACAGACCCACAATGATTCCCTGAACCATTATGTCAGCTTTCTACACATTCCTGAGTCACAGACCGCAATGATTCCCTGAACCATTATGTCAGTGTTTTCACACGCCATCCAGTAACAGACCCACAATGATTCCCAGAACCATTCTAGTGTTCTACACACTCCCCAGTCACAGACCCATAATGATTCCCTGAACCATTATGTCAGTGTTCTACACACTCCTCAAACACAGACCCACAATGATTCCCCTGAACCATCATGTCAGCTTTCTACACACTCCCCAGTCTCAGACCCAAAATGATTCCCTGAACCATTATGTCAGTGTTCTACACACTCCTCAGTCACAGACCCACAATTATTCCCTCAACCATTATGTCAGTGTTCTAAACACTCCTCAGTCACAGACCCACAATGATTCCCTGAACCATTATGTCAGTGTTCTACACACTCCCCAGTCACAGACCCACAATGATTCCCTGAACCATTATGTCAGTGTTCTACACAATCCCCAGTCACAGACCCACAATGATTCCCTGAACCATTATGTCAGTGTTCGACACACTCCAGAACCATGATTCCTGAACCATTATTCTACACACTCCACAGTCACAGACCCACAATGATTCCCTGAACCATTATGTCAGTGTTCTACACACTCCCCATTCTCAGACCCTAAATGATTCCCCAGAACCATTATGTCAGTCGTTCTACACATTCCTGAGTCTCAGACCCACAAAGATTCCCAGAACCATTATGTCAGTGTTTTACACACTCCCCAGTCTCAGACCCACAATGATTCCCAGAACCATTATATCATGTTCTACACACTCCCCAGTCACAGACCCACAATGATTCCCTGAACCATTATGTCAGTGTTCTACACACTCCCCAGTCACAGACCCACAATGATTCCCTGAACCATTATGTCAATGTTCTACACATTCCCCAGTCACAGATCCAGAATGATTCCCAGAACCATGATGTCAGTGTTCTCTACACTCTCTTCTGTCACAGACCCACAATGATTCCCAGAACCATTATGTCAGTGTTCTACACATCCGAGTCACAGACCCACAATTAATCCTGAAACATTATCTCAGTGTTCTACACACTCCCAGTAACAAACCCACATTGATTAAAAAATTGTTAGTGTTCTACACACTCCTTAGTCACAGACCAACAATGATTCCCTGAAACATTATGTCAGTGTTCTACACACTCCCCAGTCACTGACCCACAATCATTCCCAGAACCATTATGTCAGTGTTCTACACTCCCCAGTCACAGACCCACAATGATTCCCTGAACCATTATGTCAGTGTTCTACACAATCCCCAGTCACAGACCCACAATGATTCCCTGAACTATAAGGTCAGTGTTTTTACACACTCCCCCAGTCACAGACCCACATTGATTCCCTGAACCATTATGTCAGTGTTCTACACACTCCCCCAGTCACAGACCCACAATGATTCCCTGAACCATTATGTCAGTGTTCTACACACTCCCCAGTCACAGACCCACAATGATTCCCAGAACCATTATGTCAGTGTTCTACACACTCCTCAGTCTCAGACCCACAATGATTCCAAACCATTATGTCAGTGTTCTACACACTCCCCCAGTCACAGACCCAAAATGATTCCCTGAACCATAAGGTCAGTGTTTTTACACACTCCTCAGTAAAAGACCACCAATGATTCCTAGAACCATTATGTCAGCATTCTACACTCCCCAGTCACAGACCCACAATGATTCACTGAACCATAAGGTCAGTGTTCTACACACTCCCCAGTCACAGAGCCCAATGATTCCCTGAACCATTATGTCAGTGTTCTGCACACTCCCCAGTCACTGACCCACAATGATTCCCTGAACCATTATGTCACTGTTCTACTAACTCCCCAGCATCAGACCCACAATGAGACACAGAACCATTATGTCCGTGTTCTACACACTCCTCAGTCTCAGACCCACAATGATTCCCAGAACCATTATGTCAGTGTTCTACACATTCCTCAGTCACAGACCCACAATGATTCCTTGAACCATTATGTCAGTGTTCTACACACTCCCTAGTCTCAGACCCACAATGATACACAGAACCATTATGTCATTGTTGTACACACATTCCCCAGTCTCAGACCAACAATGAAACCCAGAACCATTATGTCAGTGTTCTACACACTCCTCAGTCTCAAACCCACAATGATTCCCTGAACCATGATGTCAGTGTTCAACGAACTCCTCTGCCCAGTCACAGACCCAACAATGATTCCCTGAACCATTATGTCAGTGTTCCACACAGTCCTCAGTCTCAGACCCACAAAGATTCCCAGAACCATTATGACACATTTCTACACACTCCTTTTCACAGACCCACAATGATTCCCTGAACCATGATGTCAGTGTTGAACACACTCCTCCAGTCACAGACCCCCAATGATTCCCTGAACCATTATGTCAGAGTTCTACAACACTCCTCAGTCAAAGACTCCACAATGATTCCACAGAACCATTATGTCAGTGTTCTACACACTCCAACAGTCACAGACCCACAATGATTCCCAAAAACATTATGTCAGTGTTTTTAACACTCCTGTCAGACCCACAATGATTCCCTGAACCATTATGTCAGTGTTCTAACACTCCTCAGTCATAGACCCCCAATGATTCCCTGAACCAATGTCAGCGTTCAACACACTACCCAGTCACAGACCCACAATGATTCCCTGAACCATTGGGTCAGTGTTCTTCACACTCCCCCAATCACAGTCCCACAATGATTCCCCAGTACCATTATGTCAGTGTTCTACACACTCCCCCAGTCACAGACCCACAATGATTCCCAGAACCATTATGTCAGAATTCTACACACTCCCAAGTCACAGACCCACAATAATTCCCTGAACCATTATGTCAGTGTTCTACACATTCCAGAGTCAGCGACACAATGGTTTGCACCATTATCTCAGAGTTCTGCAGACCAGTCACAGACGCACAATGATTCCTTGAACCATTATGTCAGTGTTCTACACATTCCTGAGTCACAGACCCACAATGATTCAATGAACCATTATGACAGCTTTCTACACACTCCCCAGTCACAGACTCAAAATGATTCCCTGAACCATTATGTCAGTGTTCTACACATTCCCTAGTCACAGACCCACAATGATTCCCTGAACCATTATGTCAGTGTTCTACACACCCCCAGTTACAGACCCACAATGATTCCCAGAACCATTATGTCAGAGTTCTCCACACTCCCCAGTCACAGACCCACAATGATTCTCAGAACCATCATGTCAGCTTTCTACACTTTCATTCTCAGACCCCACAATGATTCCCTGAACCATTTTGTCACCCGTTCTACACACTTCCCTGTCACAGACCCATAATGATTCTTGAAATTTTATGTCAGCGTTCTACACACTCCCCAGTCACAGACCCCAATGATTCCCTGAACCATCATGTCAGCTTTTACACACTCCCGATTCTCAGACCCACAATGATTCCCTGAACCATTTATGTCAGCGTTCTTCACACTCCCCAGTCATAGACCCACAATGATTCCCTGAACAATAAGGTCAGTGTTTTACAAACTCACCAGTGACAGACCCACATTCATTCCCTTAACCATTATTTTCAGCTTTCTACACACTCCCCATTCTCAGACCCACAATGATCCCCTGAACCATTCGTCCCAGCGTTCTACACATTCTGAGTCACAGACCCACAATGATACCCAGAACCATTATGTCAGAGTTCTCCACACTCCCCAGTCACAGACCCACAATCATTCCCTGAACCATTATGTCAGTGTTCTACACATTCCCCAGTCACAGACCACCATTGATTGCCTGAACCATTATGTCAGTGTTCTAAAACTCCCCAGTCTCAGACCCCCAATGATTTACTAAACCATTATGTCTGCGGGTTACACCTCCTCCAGTCAAAGCCACAATGATTTCCTGAACCATTATGTGTTCTACACACTGCAAAGTCACAAAACCCAAAATTATTCCCTGAAACATTATGTCAGTGTTCTACACATTCCTGAGTCACAAACCAACAATTCCTTGAACCATTATGTCAGCTTTCTACACACTCCCCAGTCACAGACCCAAAATGATTCTATGAACCGTAATGTCAGTGTTCTACACACTCCCCAGTCACAGACCCACAATGATTCCCTGAACCAATATGTCAGCGTTCTACACACTCCTCAGTCACAGACCCACAATGATTCCCTGAACTATTATGTCAGCGTTCTACACTCCCCAGTCACAGACCCACAATGATTCCCTGAACCATTATGTCAGTTTTCTACACAATCCTGAGTCACAGATCCATAATGATTCCCTGAACCATTATGTCAGTGTTCTACACACTCCCCAGTCACAGACCCACAATGATTCCCTGAAACATTATGTCAGTGTTCTACACACTCCGCATTCACAAACGCACAATGATTCAGCAAAAACATTGTTAGTGTTCTACACACTCCTCAGTCACAGACCCACAATGATTCCCTGAACTATTATGTCAGTGTTCTACACACTCCGCAGTCACAAACCCACAATGATTCCCAAACATATTATGTTAATGTTCAACACACTCCTCAGTCACAGACCCACAATGATTCCCTGAACCATTATGTCAGCGTTCTACACACTCCTCAGTCACAGACCCAAAATGATTCCCTGAACCATTTTGTCAGCGTTCGACACACTCCCCAGTCACTGACCCACAATCATTCCCTGAACCATTATGTCAGTGTTCTACACACTCCCCAGTCACAGACCCATAATGATTCCCTGAACCATTATGTCACCGTTCTACACAATCCCCATTCATAGACCCTCAATGATACACTGAACCATAAGGTCAGTGTTTTACACATTCCCCTGTCACAGACCCACATTGATTCCCTGAACCATTATGTCAGCGTTCAACACACTCCCCTGTCACATACCCCCAATGATTCACAGAGCCATTATGTCAGTGTTCTACACACTCTCCAGTCACAGACCCACTATGATTCCCAAAGACATTATGTAAGTGATCGACACACTCCCCAGTCACAGACACAATGATTCCCTGAACCATTATGTCAGCGTTCTACACACTCCCCAGTCATAGACCCAAAATGATTCCCTGATACATAAGGTCAGTGTATTACACACTCCCCAGTCACAGACCCACATTGATTCCCTGAACCATTATGTAAGCCTTCAACACATTCCTGAGTCTCAGACCTGCAATAATTCCCAGAACCATTATGTCAGCGTTCAACACACTCCCTAGTCACAGACCCACAAGGATTACCTTAAACAATATATCAGTGTTCTACACACTCCCCCAGTCACAGACCCACAATGATTCCCCAGAACCATTATGTCAGCGTTCTACAGACTGCTGAGTCTCATACCCACAATGATTCCCTGAACCATTATTTCAGCGTTCTACACACTCCCCAGTCACAGACCCACATTGATTCCCTGAACTATTATTTCAGCGTTCTTCACACTCCCCATTCTCAGACCCGCAATGATTCACTGAAACATTATGTCCGTGTTCTACACACTCCGCAGTCACAGACACACAATTATTCCCAGAAACATAATGTTAGTGTTCTACACTCTCGCTGTCAGAAACCCAACAATGATTCCCAAAAACATTGTTAGTGTTCTACACAATCCTCAGTCACAGACACACAATGATTCCCTGAACCATTATGTCAGTGTTCTACTCCTCCGCATTCACAAACCCACAATGATTCCAAACATATTATGTTAGTGTTCCCCACACTCCTCAGTCACAGACCCACAATGATTCCCTTAACCATTATGTGAGCGTTCTACACACTCCCCAGTCACTGACCCACAATCATTCCCTGAACCATTATGTCAGTGTTCTCAACACTCCTCAGTCACAGACTCCCAATGATTCCCTGAACCATTATGTCAGCGTTCTACACAATCCCCAATCACAGACCCACAATGATTCCCTGAACCATTATGTCAGCGTTCTCCACACTCCCCAGTCACAGACCCACAATGATTCACAGAACCATTATGTCAGTGTTCTACACACTCCGCAGTCACAGACCCTCAATGGTTCCCAAAAACATTATGTCAGTGTTCTACACACTCCTCACTCACATACCCACAATGATTCCCTGAACCATTATGTCAACGTTCTACACACTCCCCAGTCATAGACCCACAATGATTACCTGAACCATAACATCAGTGTTTTACACAATCCCCAGTCACAGACCCACAGTGATTCCCTGAACCATTATGTCAGTGTTCTAAACACTCCTCAGTCACAGACCCCCAATGATTCCCTGAACCCTTATTTCAGCGTTCTACACATCCCCCAGTCACAGACCCCCAATGATTCACTGAACCATTATGTCAGCGTTCTAAACACTCCCCAGTCACAGACGCCCAATGATTCACTGAACCATTATGTCAGTGTTCTACACACTCCCCAGTCACAGACCCACAATGATTCTCTGAACCATTATGTTAGCTTTCTACACACTCCCCAGTCACAGACCCACAATGATTACCTAAACTATTATGTCAGCGTACTACACACTCCTCAGTGACAGACCCACAATGATTCCCTGAACAATTACGTCAGTTTTCTACACACTCCACAGTCACAGACCCAAATTGATTCCCTGAACCGTTATGTGAGCGTTCTACAAACTCCCCAGTCACAGACCCACAATGATTCCCTGATCTATTAAGTCAGCGTTCTACACACTCACCAGTCACAGACCCACAATGATTCCCTGAACAATTATGCCAGTTTTCTACAAAATCCTGAGTCACAGATCCACAATGATTCCCAGAACCATTATGTCAGCCTTCAACACATTCCTGAGTCTCAGAACCACAATGATTCCCAGAACCATTATGTCAGCGTTCTACACACTCCCCAGTCACAGACCCACAATGATTACCTTAAACAATAAGTCAGTGTTCTACACACTCCCCAGTCACAGACCCACAATGATTCCCAAAACCATTATGTCAGTGTTCTACACACTCCCCAGTCACAGACCCACAATGATTCCCTGAACCATTATTTGTTCCCCCATTCTCAGACCCCCAATGATTCAGAAACATTATGTCCGTGTTCTACAATGATTCACAGACACAAAATAATTGTTAGTGTTCTACACACTCCTCAGTCAGAAACCCACAATGATTCCAAAACTTGTTGTTAGTGTTCTACACACTCACAGACCCACAATGATTCCCTGAACCATTATTTCAGTGTGCTACACACCGCATTCACAAACCCACAATGATTATCAAACATATTATGATAGTGTTCTCCACACTCCTCAGTCACAGACCCACAATGATTCCCTGAACCATTATGTGAGCTGTTCTACACACTCCCCCAGTCACTGACCCAGAATCATTCCCTGAACCATTATGTCAGTGTTCTAAACACTCCTCAGTCACAGACTCCAAATGATTCCCTGAACCATTATGTCAGCGTTCTCCACACTCCCCAGTCACAGACCCACAATGATTCACAGAACCATTATGTCAACGTTCTTCACACTCCCCAGTCATAGACCCACAATGATTACCTGACCCATAAGTTCAGTGTTTTACACAATCCCCAGTCACAGACCCACAGTGATTCCCTGAACCATTATGTCAGTGTTCTAAACACTCCTCAGTCACAGACCCCCAATGATTCCCTGAACCCTTATGTCAGCGTTCTACACACTCCCCAGTCACAGACCCACAATGATTCCCTGAACCATTATGTCAGCTTTCTACACATTCCTGAGTCACAGACCGGCAATGATTCCCGGAACCATTATGTCAGCGTTCTCCACGCCATCCAGTAACAGACCCACAATGATTCCCAGAACCATTACGTGAGCGTTCTACACCCTCCCCAGTCACAGACCCATAATGATTCCCTGAACCCTTATGTCAGCGTTCTACACACACCCCAAACACAGACCCACAATGATTCCCTGAACCATCATGTCAGCTTTCTACACACTCCCCATTCTCAGACCCAAAATGATTCCCTGAACCGTTATGTCAGCGTTCGACACACTCCCCAGTCACAGACCCACAATGATTCCTCAATCATTATGTCAGTGTTCTAAACACTCCTCAGTCACAAGGCCACAATTATTCCCTGAAACATTATATCAGCGTTCTACTCACTACCCAGTCACAGACCCACAATGATTCCCTGAGCCATTATGTCAGTGTTCTACACAATCCCCAGTCACAGACCCACAATGATTCCCTGAACCATTATGTCAGCGTTCGACACACTCCCCAGTCACAGACACACAATGATTCCTGAACCATTATGTCAACGTTCTACACACTCCACAGTCACAGACCCACAATGATTCCCTGAAACATTATGTCAGTGTTCTACACACTCCCCATTCTCAGACCCTAAATGATTCCCAGAAGCATTATGTCATCGTTCTACACATTCCTGAGTCTCAGACCCGCAAAGATTCCCAGAAACATTATGTCAGCGTTTTACACACTCCCCATTCTCTGACCCACAATGATTCCCAGAACCATTATATCAGCGTTCGACACACTCCCCAGTCACAGACCCACAATGATTCCCTTAACTATTATGTCAGCGTTCTACACACTCCCGAGTCACAGACCCACAATGATTCCCTGAACCATTATGTCAATGTTCTACACATTCCTGAGTCACAGATCCAGAATGATTCCCAGAACCATGATGTCAGTGTTCTAAACACTCTTCTGTCACAGACCCACAATGATTCCCAGAACCATTATGTCAGCCTTCTACACACTTCCGAGTCACAGAACCACAATTAATCCCGGAAACATTATCTCAGTGTTCTACACACTCCGCAGTAACAAACCCACATTGATTCCCAAAAACATTGTTAGTGTTCTACACACTCCTTAGTCACAGACCAACAATGATTCCCTGAACCATTATGTCAGTGTTCTACACACTCCCCAGTCACAAACCCACAATGATTTCCAAACACATTGTTAGTGTTCTACACACTCCTCAGTCACAGACCAACACGATTCCCTGAACCATTATGTCAGTGTTCTACACACTCCCGCATTCACAAACCCACAATGATTCCCCAAACATATTATGTTAGTGTTCTACACACTCCTCAGTCACAGACCCACAATGAATCCCTGAACCATTATGTCAGTGATCTAAACAATCCACAGTCACAGACCCATAATGATTCCCTGAACCATTATGTCAGCGTTCTACACACTCCCCAGTCACAGACCCTCAACGATTCACATAACCATTATGTCAGTGTTCCACACATTCCCCAGTCAAAGACCCACAATGATTCCCTGAACCATTATGTCAGTGATCTAAAAAATCCCAGGTCAAAGACCCATAATGATTCCCTGAACCATTATGTCAGCGTTCTACACACTCCCCACTCACAGACCGACAATGATTCACAGAACCATTATGTCAGTGTTCTACACAATCCCCAGTCTCAGACCCACAATGATTCCCTGAACCATTATGGCAGCGTTCTGCACACTCCCCAGTCATCGACCCACAATGTTTCCCTGAACCATAAGGTCATTGTTTTACACACTCCCCAGTCACAGACCCACATTGATTCCCTGAACCATTATGTCAGTGTTCTAATCACTCCTCAGTCACAGACCCCCAATGAATCCCTGAACCAATATGTCAGCGTTCTAAACACTCCCCAGTCACAGACCCGCAATGATTCCCTGAACCATTATGTCAGCGTTTTACACACTCCCCAATCACAGACCCACAATGATTCCCTGAACCATTATGACAGCGTTCTACACACTCCCCAGTCACAGACCCACAATGATTCCCAGAAACTTTATGTCAGCATTCTACACTCAAGCAGTCACAGACCCACAATGATTCCCTGAAACATTATGTCAGTGTTCTACACACTCCCCAGTCACAGACCCACAATGATTCCCTTAACTATTATGTCAGCGTTCTACACACTCCCCAGACACAGACCCACAATGATTCCCTGAACCATTATGTCAGTGTTCTACACATTCCTGAGTCACAGATCCAGAATGATTCCCAGAACCATTATGTCAGTGTTCTAAACACTCTTCTGTCACAGACCCACAATGATTCCCAGAACCATTATGTCAGCGTTCTACACACTTCCCAGTCACAGACCCACAATTAATCCCAGAAAGATTATCTCAGTATTCTACACAATCCACAGTAACAAACCCACAATGATTCCCAAAAACATTGTTAGTGTTCTACACATTCCTCAGTCACAGATCAACAATAATTCCCAGAACCATTATGTCAGTGTTCTACACACTCCGCAGTCACAAACCCACAATGATTCCCAAACATATTATGTTAGTGGTCTACTCACTGCTGAATCACAGACCCACAATGATTCCATGAACCATTTTGTCAGCGTTCTACACACTCCCCAGTCACTGACCCACCATCATTCCCAGAACCATTATGTCAGTGATCTACACACTCCCCAGTCACAGACCCATAATGATTCCCTGAACCATTATGTCAGTGTTCTACACAATCCCCAGTCACACACCCACAATGAGTCCCTGAACTATAAGGTCAGTGTTTTACACACTCCCCAGTCACAGACCCACATTGATTCCCTGAACAATTAAGTCAGCGTTCTACACACTCCCCAGTCACAGACGCACAATGAATCCCTGAACCATTATGAAAGAGTTCTACACACTCCCCAGTCACAGACCGACAATGATTCACAGAACCATTATGTCAGTGTTCTACACACTCCACAGTCACAGACTCACAATGATTCCAAAAAACATTATGTCAGTGTTATACACACTCCCCAGTCATAGACCCAAAATGATTCCCTGAACCATAAGGTCAGTTTTTTACACACTCCTCAGTAAAAGACCACCAATGAATCCTAGAACCATTATGTCAGCATTCTACACTCTCCCCAGTCACCCCACAATGATTCACTGAACCATAAGGTCAGCATTCTACACACTCCCCAGTCACAGAGCCACAATGATTCCCTGAACCATTATGTCAGCGTTCTGCACACTCCCCAGTCACTGACACACAATGATTCCCTGAACCATTATGTCACTGTTCTACAAACTCCCCAGTATCAGACCCACAATGAGACACAGAACCATTATGTCCGTGTTCTACACACTCCTCAGTCTCAGACCCACAATGATTCCCAGAACCATTATGTCAGTGTTCTACACATTCCTCAGTCACAGACCCACAATGACTCCTTGAACCATTATGTCAGTGTTCTACACACTCCCTAGTCTCAGACTCACAATGATACACAGAACCATTATGTCATTGTTGTACACACATTCCCCAGTCTCAGACCAACAATGAAACCCAGAACCATTATGTCAGTGTTCTACACACTCCTCAGTCTCAAACCCACAATGATTCCCTGAACCATGATGTCAGTGTTCAACGAACTGCTCAGTCACAGACCAACAATGATTCCCTGAACCATTATGTCAGTGTTCCACACAGTCCTCAGTCTCAGACCCACAAAGATTCCCAGAACCATTATGACACATTTCTACACACTCCTTTTTCACATACCCACAATGATTCCCTGAACCATGATGTCAGCGTTCGACACACTCCGCAGTCACAGACCCACAATGATTCCCTGAACCATTATGTCAGAGTTCTAAACACTCCTCAGTCAAAGACTCACAATGATTCACAGAACCATTATGTCAGTGTTCTACACACTCCAAAGTCACAGACCCACAATGATTCCCAAAA
>JAFJMP010000119.1:0-50000 GCA_029692085.1 Gymnothorax javanicus | reverse complement strand
TTCTTTCTGCCTGCCAGCTGGTTATTGACCCAGTTCGCCCAAATTCTGATTATTGGATCAGCCCGGTTCCTATATGTAGCCAGGCGCACTAAGAGCCTCTGCCAGTGCTAATCAACTATGTATTTGCCCAGTGACTGTGTACTGCATTCTGCCAGAATGACCTCTGCTCATCTGACTATGCTTTTTGTCAAAATAAACTTCAGCTCATTTACCATCTGCCCAGGTTAGCACCTGGGTCCATGCCCTACCTCTTAAGCACATTCCAACATTTTTAAAATTTTAAAAACATTCAGTGAATAGACCATTCAAATTCAACTTATGACAGAATACACTGTGGGATGCTGCCCTGGAAGGGATGTGAGTCAGTGCAGATATTTGCATTACATTTAATAAATTAAAACAGTGCACTGCTTTGACTTCATGACTTCACTTACATTGTTGTCGATGTGCTCATTTTCAGCTTTGGTGGATTTGGCAACATCAGTCTTCACTGTTGATTAATGTTGATTCTCGAATAAAAGGAGTTTGATTGGCCACATTGTCCTACATCATATTTGTGAGCTGGTTACCCGTCATGGCCACTGCAGGCCAAATTCTCCAGATTTAATGTTCAGAAAAGCAACAAAACAGTTATTCTCTATGCAGCTGAGCTGAGACAATAAGCTGCAAAATGTGATTTTGGGGAGAGGCTCTATACGTGGATTTTGTTGGCGGGATGAGTAATGAAGTGTGCCAGAGCAAATTGTTCTCAAAGAATGAACTTACTTTTGCAAGGGATCGTGAATTTACACTCAGCATGGAAACATCCCACTGAGCTCAGAGAAGGTGATGACGCCGTTGCATGTGTTTACAAAGTAAACCTGAAGAAAAGACATCCTTCTTCAGCACAAACCAAGTGTAAAAACTGCAAAGAGAAGAATCATAGCCAATGTTGACCAGCATAAGCGTAACATTATATTGTAAAAGTGACGTATTTTTAAATGCAATGGAGCTACCAAAAGACACCGATTGCAAGTTTGGGATAAAAAAAAAAAGTAGGCCTTTACCTCTCCCACCATCTTCTTATACACACAATGAACGATTCACTCGCCCCACCCATCACCTTTTTGGTTATATTTCCCTAATGCCTGTATAATTAGAGTTGAATGAGTAAGAATTGTTCAACACAGATAGATGAATGCATCATACAGTCTGTATGTGTGCAGAGAGTCTTCTGTGCTCAAGTTCATAGTCTGGAGAAGGCCCAGGTAATGTAAATAATTCCATGGCAGCCTGTTTAAGGTGGCCTGCTTATGACTGCATTCTCCTATCCTTACGCTTGGAGCCATCTCACCATAAATATAAGCAAGACACCTTGAGTCCAGTTCCTATATATCTGAGTTCAAGACAGTCAACTTCCTGGTCTGCTATTTTTGAAGATGCTGCAGCACACCATGACCTGTATTTGTCTTCTCATGACACACAGAGCAGACAGAATATGTGGGGTGATATCTAAAGGTATTTGAGGGAAATAGCTAAGAATAAACTTAACGGTTATCAATTACTTATAAGCATCATTATAAAGACATCATCGGTACAATTTGTTTTTCTGTTCAGGAGTACAGTTCAAAGTCACCATCATCATTACTCTCAAAGTTATAATTAAAATAATTATTAGCTAAAATTATAATTTTATTACCATTAATGCCAATGACAAGGTGTAGCATCATATATTGGTATTCAAGTCAGGATCAAATAATGAGCATTTGTATTAATAGGAGAGTCTGACATCAGTGCTTTTGCAGTGTACAGGATGTATAATGTCCTGTGTTAAACAGTCAGGGGGGATGCAGGAGAAGTGCTGTCACTCACGAGCTAATTTAGACAATAAGCAAATAACTCAGAATTGAAGGCAAGTTATTTTGGCAATAAATAAAAGGGGTACAAAATATACTGGGAGGCAATGAAACTGCGACTGAAGCAAAACAAGTGTTACTAGGCAAAACAAACCTGAAGATAATTATCACAAAAAAAAAAAATTTTGACCTTTCCAGTGACCTTGACGCGAACATACCCAAAATTAAATCTGGTACTCCACGGAGCGTTGCCCACCTACTCTGAAAGTCTGAAGTCAATCAGTGCAACCGTGTAGATGCTTGATTGTTAACACACAGACTCGTGAGCAAACTGACAAACAAACCGCAGTGATAACAAATACCTCACCCCACTGACTCCATCGCGAGTGAGGTAATAATGAAGAAATGCTGTCAATCACTTTGGTGGGTACAGAATATTGTTTCATCAGCGTCGATGCACCATTTGTGAACCATGTGTTTTTAACTTAAGGTTTGTTCATGAACAGTGAGGGAGTTTAAGGAAACAGCCTGATTCTTGACATGGACGTGCGCTAAAACTGCGAATAACAGCATTGGGAGGAGAAGGAGACCCCCATCAGTGTTAGGACAGTTTGTCCATGGCCTGCTGTGCAAGGTATTAGTGCACATTGACCTTATCTTCCATACAGCAGGCCCTATGTGCACAATAATCTAACTCTAATAATATGACTAGAAAAAGGAAACAAGGAGCATGTACTTCACTGACGTTTATTTTATTGTCAGCAAAAAGAAGCATAAATTGTACTTCACATAGAACAATGTCTGATTTCAAAATATTCTAACAATAGGACAATCAATTTCTAAAGGACAATAGAAAAAACCTGTTAACCCACTAAACCATTTGTAAATTTTTGTGTTTTTGTCCCATGTCACTATCAAGAAATATAATGCATTGAAATTGGGTCCATCTTTTTGAAACACCCTGTACAAAATTAATTTCACTGAGGCAATTATATTGACTTTTCCTTTTTCTATCATCAAATGTTTGATCAAGAAAGTTTTATCTTGTTTGTTTCTGTACACAGAATGACATTTGCTGCAGACATTCCAACAATTACATCAACTTCTATAATCCTCTAAGTTACAGAAGAATTGAAGAAGTTATCCAGCAGCTAAGGATAAAAGTTTGCTCTTATATCATAGCAGGAGAATTTTTACCTTGCACTTTATTTTTACTGAAATTATCACAATATATCCCGTGGTTGAACACATCTCTCCATGTTTATGTAATGAAGTGGTACATATTTTGAACCCGGCATCAAGCGAGTGTCAAGGACGCCACAAGCAGGAGGACCAAGGGGCCACTGGCTTCCCTACTTTACACCCTGTCCCACATTATTTTAAGTCGTAAATCACTGTATCCCTGCTAATGCCCCTATATTACCACACGTACGGTTAAAAGATGTTTTGATCATTCTTGTCCACTCTGAGATATGGTAAAATGGAGAAGGCAAACAAAATACAAGACTATTTACATTTTAATCCAATCATAGAGGACATTCTTACACCAATCAAATGCATACAGTCAGCACTGCAACCAATGAACTTGTTTCAACGCTGCATGTTATGTCATTGTTTAGTTTTAGCCATTAACCCAGCAAGCTGAAGTAACCTTAGGTATCAATACTGCAATAAACTGCATGCTTCTGCGAAAATATCAAAAGAACCAGTCCATAAGAGAGTAAAATACAATCAAGCAAAACTAAACTTTGAGGTTAATAATGTCACATCACTGACATCTACAACTTTGTTGGAGCCTGGCCCTTGAACCCTAGAACTAGCACATCCAGGAGAACATAAGAAGCCGCTCATTGCACACTGAGGCTGTAAAACTGGCTGGGATTCTGTCCAAATGTCCTACCTATCAAGATGTGCTGCCTAGCTGACCCACAATCTTAGGGTCTGTTCACACCCTCATATGTTGGCAGATTATCTGAAAATACCTTTAAAATATATATTTTACTCATCACACCTTTTGACCTTTAAGCATGTAAACTGCTACATAATGTAGACATTCGATGATAACGGCATGCAATGTGTTCTCTTTAAACAAACCTAGCTGGCGTGTCATAGCATGGGATGAGTACATTATAAACGACAAAGCAAAAATCAAAGTCGCAGGTGTAGGCTAATTTATATTTCCACACGGTAGCATTTTTTGACAAGGCACTATAAATCGGAATAACACTGGCACTACCTATTCATCAAGAACAACTTTAAAACCAATTCATGAAACTGCTGAATTTTGATATCTGTAACGTCAGATAAGTAAATTTTGCTCATTGAGCTTGACTCTCTCTCTTACTATTGGTCTGACAAGGTTTCGTTCTCGGCTAGTTTTATACAGCTAAGAACAGCATAGGCCGTAGCGTTTGGAGTAGTGCTATATGTGCTGGTCAGAGTAGCACTGCATGCAGTTACCTTCTACACCAAGAACTTTAACGTTAAGGGTAAATGGTAACAACATAGGGGTAACCGAACTGATGTCACAGAGTGATGACGCGTGGTTGCTGGTGGGCAAAACGCAGGCAGCACCAACGACAATACTATTTGAAGCCAATTGGTACACAAGACATTTTTGACAAAATATAACAATCCAATAAATCCAATATGTAATCCAATAAAAAGTAATTGTAATGTGATTACTAATGTTTTAAAACGTAATTTACTCTGACGATACGTACTTACCTGATAACCTGTCAAATACTAGATAAAGGCTACTACTAAAACTACTTGACATCATAGGATAAGATAGAAAGTCTCTGGTTCATGTTCTGCTAGCACCCACATTTTACAGTAGATATGCTGCAAAATTTGAAACTGTTAATTACCTAACTAAACCCTGGTTCAATCACAAATAGCTTGATAAAAACTGAAATCCCGGAAAACTGATATCAAGACACAGAAACAGCAGACAATATTATATGTCTAAGTGAAACTTGATGTTAACTATTTACAAAAACCTTTTATTTACATGTTTTTACAAAAGTAAACAAATAAAACAACCTCAATTCCACAAGAATTGGGACATTATGTACGTCTACCCCAGCAAAAAAAGAACTTCAAGTTCATTAATCAAGTAAACTTTAAAGTTTAAGTGAGTTCCCTCAGCATACCTCATGCCAGAAGTATGTGTGCTAGTTTTTTACTTGTAAATGTACTTCCAGATCTCTTGGGACTAAATTGGCCCACTTCTAAAGTGCAAGAGAAGTAAACTTTGAGTTTACTCGAGTTACCAATTGAAGTTTTATTTTTTAATTATTCGATGAACTATGAAGTAAGTACTAGTTATACAATTCTAGCCCAATTTTTAGCAACTGTAAAAGCTGCAAAATGCAACGCAAAATGTAACAATCAAAAATTTGTTACATTTTGCACTTGTAGTCACAACTCAAAATGTAACATTTGAAATCTCATTAAATTTAGTCTATGAACTTGTGAAATAGACAACTTTATGTTGATTTAAGCCATGAAGTCAGTGGCAGAACCAACTTTTCCATTTTTCCGACCACATAATAAAATAAACTTTTTTTATTCGAGCCAGGTGTGAGTATTATGTATATAATGTTTCCATTAGTGTATTGACTTCCGAGAAGTGTGGTTTTAGCACGTGAAATGAGTTACTGAGTTGGTTATCAAGATCGATTACTAGTGTTGCATCGATACTGCCCGCGTTAATATGCTCGTACTCGTACTCGTCCACATTTGCCGATACCACGCACCGAAACCACTTAAGACGCAAGGTAACTGCCTGCTCACGGTCGCATAGGCTACAGTACTTTGTACTATCTGACTTCTATGTCTAGGGGGAGACAGCGAGTTAGAAAAAATACGAGAAAGAGAGATTTATAGTCATCACATCACATGCAGGCATACGCGCATACACACAAGAGGTGTATAGTAAAGAAGTACATGTAGGCAACTTCGTTACAGTGCTTTAGTAGTTTGTTGAGGATTTTACTTGAGTTTTTTTTATTTATTTATTTATTTTTTTTAACCGGGACTTCTATTCTACTACATTTAAAAGATAAAAAGTATACTTTTTCTTCGGTACTTTGACACTGGCCACTTTACTACACGTTACAAATCAAAATATGTACATAATTCATCATTTAAGGATTATCTGGATGCGGCGTGTTCAAGAAGAACAACGGTGTTGCGTTTTGTGCAGATGTTTCTGCTAGCGGACACGGAGCTGCAAATTTATGCACGCAATTACAATATTCTATCACTAGATGGCATACCCGGATCAGTTATTGAATATTTACAAGCAAGCCGAGCTCGCACAAGCACTCACCCACAATCACACACACACAGACTTAGAACTGTGAATCTTCTTATTTTACTACAAATATATTAGTAATATATGGTTACCTTAAACATTTTACTTGTGGTTAATTTGTCATTTGTGTAATTGAAATATGGCGATACCACACACTTTAAGTGATGCCTTGTTTGCTTGGAAAGCTATTATTGACTTTAGTTGGATTGAGAATGCCTATGAATGTGTGTAAATCTGTGCCAATTAATAATTCTACTGACTTTTTATGAAGTTGGGTGTGTTACCTTGCCTATGCAGCGAGTTTACTTTTTCATTTGTCAAGCTTCAGTAATGTTTTGCCTCATTTGATGGCATTGCTAGTTCAAAGGCCTAAATACAGAAAGATTTTTAGCAGTTAGGCCTACTCTTTTTTTTTTTTTTTTTTTTGGAAATAGCCATGTGTGAATCGTTTGATATTGGCCTCTTTTAGGCTTGCTGTAAAAAGAAAATAAAACCTGTACTCCGAAATTGTCATTGTATTTTCCTGGAAAACATTTCAGAAATATCGGTATCGGTACTTGGTATCGGCAAGTACACAAAATAAAATACTCATACTCATATCGGTTTTTAAAAAAGTGGTATCGATGCATCCCTATCGATTACAAAATTGAAATTGTTGCTTTGTGCGTTGCAGTGATAATGCTAAATGTAACAATAACATAAAATTTATTAAATCTTCTAATTATCTAAAGAAATCTTACAGTGTATTATTGTTATATTTTGCATTGTATCAAAGCAGCTCATCTGGTCTTTGACCAGGTGGGCTAAAAATCAATCAAGCATAAGAAAAAATGGTCTGAGTTTAGTTTAGTCTCAAACCTACAAATCAGAGTTACGAAATGGTTCCCCTATACAAAGGCAGAAAGGAATGAGACTCAGGGTTTCCCACAGAAAATCGGTTACTCAAGGTGGTGACTGGGAGGGCAGCAATAGTCAGCGCGTTTATTTACTCTTTATAAATAAACAAAGCAGTTAAAGTGCAATAACAAAGTGACAAAATCAACAGTCTTGTAACTTTATTGATTGACACTCAGATATAATAAAATGCATGTATTATGCTTTCATGGAAGTGAGATCAAAAATTGCAGTTTGAATGGGTTTCTGGGTTTCAATGGCACATTTTTTGCGCTTAACAGTCTGAGTGTAACACTTGCTTGTACACAGTGTATTTTAGCCTGACTGTAAGAGCTGAGCTGGAAATAACAAGATCAAATAAAAACACACAAACTTACCAAAATTCATGCTACATGCATGAACACCGCCAAAATTATCAAAAAAAAAAAGAAGAAGAAGAAGAAGAATGAAAAGCGCGTAAAATGCGCACAACCGTCCATAAGGGTGAAACGAAATTTAATGTAAGAACGGAAAACGTATTTATCTGTTTTGACTTCAATTCCCCAAATGCTTTGCGGTTGTGGTTATGTTTTGGGAGAGGAGAACGGTATTATGTACGGAAGCGCATTGTGTTCACAGGATAAAAAAATATATATACACCTAATCTCATAATTAGGAGATCTAATTACGCGCAGATGGTGAAGTAGGCCGGCTTCTTTGAATAAAGTACCCTGATATTTTTGACTGCTTTTTCCCATCAATTACTATACACTGGAGAAAACTACATACAATTGTCAAACATAGCAGACAGCCACGTGCAAACACATTGGTAGCCTTGATAAGAAACTAAACGAATTGCATATAGCCTATCTTAATGAAACAATATGTGGGCAAGCAGTTGATAGGAGACACTAATCAAATGTTTAGTTAAGATGAATAATTATCTTACCTCCACATGTCCTTCCCACGACGACGACAGGTTATTGTATATCCGGATAATTAGCTTCTTCCCCATACAAAAAAATAATGTTGGCATAGCAACAGGTGATAGATGGCACAGTAACATATTTAACCAACAGATGCCGGTCGCTCTTCGGCCTCATCATGATGCGGCCTTATTTTACTGTGTATGCATGCGTGGATGCAGCAGAATTTTTTTTTTTTTTTTTCGGGGACGCAGTCAAGGCGGGGGGCATTTGTTGTCAAGGCGTCCGCCCTAACTATAAAGAGCTGCGGGAAACCCTGAGACTTCTAAGCCATCACGCCACGTTCAAGGCACTCGACTATGTGATGGTTTTTTTTGTGTTTTTGTTTTTTTTAATGGGCAAACTAATTGGAACAGATAAGACATTTCCGTCTACACTTTGTGACAACCAAAATGATTTCCCGTTAAAGGTAAATTATTATCAGTGAAAAAAATTTAACAATGCAACACTATATGAACCCCTGATGATCACACTGCGCTGAAACCTGTTTGGAAAATTAAAGTACGTTACTTTGTGCTTTTCTTTAACAAGATTCTTGACACTTTAATCCTTTAAAAATAAATCTGTAACATGACTCACTTCAAGCAAAACAAAAGTTAGCATAATAGGGTTAGAATACCAATTTGCAATGTGAAACTAAAACTCTGAATTTACGTCTGAATCTACGATTTAGTGAATGACGGTACCATAAGACTTTCCAGGAGATGAACAACTTACCTCTTTGAAATGGATTAGGAAAGAGTTCCATATCCAACCACCACTTTTTATGGCTTTTGATTAGCCAGAACAATTTTAAAAAAGGGCACAAATATATTTTAGGCAGTTTCATTAGTGAGACCGGTATTAGAATGTAATATTTAAAATCGCAAATCCATATGCTGTGCATGCAATAGCAACCAGGTGTGTCATCGGTAATATGGCTGTCACCATTATTTGCTATTAAAACTTATGGCAGCAGTAATCAACTCAGAAACTCATTTCACGTGTTACAACCACATTTCTCGGAAGTTAATATGCTAACTGAAGCATTGTATACACTATACTCGCACCCAGTCTGAATTAAAAAATTTCTTTTATCATGCGGTAGAAAAAATGGAAAAGCTGGTTTTGCTGCTGACTTCATGGCTGAAATCAACATAAAGTTGTTTATTTCACAATTTCTCTGACCAAATATAATGAGATTTCAAAATGATACATTTTGTGTTGTGATTACAAACTCAAAATGTAGCAAATTTTTGATCTTTACATTTTGCGTTGCATTTCAACCCAAAATGTAACATTGTTAAATTTTGCATTATTGTAACATTTTGCATTGTATCAGTGTCCCTATAAAGTCCGATGTAGTCATTGAGCTACAGTAGCCTACTTGTCAGCAATACGCTGAAGATTAAATAAGTATATTCAGAATTTCATTTATTACTAAAAATAAAAAACCCAAAATCAATCCAGTTCTCTGTCTTGATAAGATCTAAAGGCAAACAAAATTTGAAAAGGATCTTTTTTTTTTTTGAGTTTCACGTTAACACAAAAGATCTGCGGAGGACTCGGAGGACGGGGACATTGTGGCAGTGATGATTCTATAGCATCAACGGAAAAGAATCCAATGGCTAAATTTCAAGCTTATATTGCTTACATATTGGGCAATATGATGGAACTCGGGTGTTCCAGTTAATTTATTACTAATAATACATTGTCCAAAATCAGTCCAGTTCTCTGTCTAGATAAGATCTAAAGGCATATAAAATTTGAAAAGGATCTATAAAATACTTTTTGAGTTATCACGTTAATACGAAGAATCTGTGGCGGACAGCGATGATAATTCCATACATTTCGGCGATATTGTTTTGCTGATATAAATATGTATATTCTGGTAATGGCCCAAAATAGCAGCCAGAGAAGTAGAGAAGTTGTATAACTGTATTTTCAAATAAAAAAAGAAAAAGGCCTGCGCTGTCGCCCCGGACAGTAAATTATTCCAGCAAATTAATGAGTTAGTTAATTTATTACTATTAATAAAATAAAGCCCAAAATCAATCAGGTACAATCTTAATTACATCTAAAGGCCAATACAATTTGAAAAGGATTTATAAAATAGGTTTTGAGCTATTGCGTTAACACGAAAGATCTATGGTGGACGCCGACACGACGGATGCGGAAGACACGGTCAAGGCGGCGATGATGATTCCATAATATTGACTTGCAATCAGACAATCAGATTGCAAAATTTCAAGCTGATATTACTAACATATCAGGTACTATGATGGAACTCAAGTGCTCCAGTAAATTAATGGGTTAATTTATCATTACTAATAATACAAAGCAAAATCAATCCAGTTCTCTGTCTAGACAAGACATAACGGCATATAAAATTTGAAAAGGATTCATTGAATACTTTTTTACGTTATCGCAGTGACACGATCGACCTGCGACGGACACAACACCGATGATAATTTGCAAATTACTGCGCGCTGTTCTTATTTAAACGCGTTGTCCAAATTCTTATAGAATTGAGGTATTTACAATAGTATGCAGATAAAACAAAACAATATATACTCAACTCCAAAAGAAATACAAGGGTAAGGTATGTACTGTATTTGTGGCAAATTGAAGAATCGATTGATTTTTATTGCTTTTCCAGTGAGGCACGAGTGGAAATAAAGAAAAGCGCGTGGTACTGTAATCCCGGCGCGCACCACGTGAACATGCCAAGCACTTCAGTAATAACAAACATTGAACTGTTTGTGATGTGTACAGTGACACTTGACTTGTTCTTTTTGGTGTGGTCAATAGCCTACATAAAGCCAACAAAAAAAACGAAACATGCTACTGCATCAAGAAAATGGAACGGATTGTGGCACAGGAGAGAGAAAAAAGAGCCTTTGGCATGTTACGGGCAGGTCTCACCTGCCGAGAAGTGGTGCGTCATTTGCACTGTCACCGTTCAACAATCAGTCGGCTGTCTATCCGAGAATGGAACACAGGCATTTTCACTAACCAACCTCGCTTAGGGCAGCCACGAGTGACTATGGTAGCACAAGAGCGCCACATCTGGTTACAGCCTGTACGTGACAGATTCTGGACAACAACCCAAACTGATCATGAAACGAGGGGTCCATGCATTTTTCGTTTTTTTTGTTGGCTTTATGTAGGCCATTGACCACACCCAAAAGAACAAGTCAAGTGTCACTGTACACATCACGAACAGCTCAATGTTTGTTATTACTGAAGAGCTTGGCGCGTTCGTGCGGCCCGCGTCAGGATTACAATACCAAGCGCTTTTCTTTATTTCCACTTGTGCCTCACTGGAAAAGCAATAAAAATCAATCAATTCTTCAATTTGCCGCAAATACAGTACATACCTTACCCTTGCGTTTCTTTTAGAGTTGAGCATATTTACAATACATTTTCTCCAACAGAATAAAAAAGAACTCCACAGAAAATAGATATTTAGTACCAACAGTGCCCTCAAGAATTATTGGCCGCCCTAACGAATATAAGCAAAACAGGCAGTGAAAGAAATGTCTTTCGTTTATCCCCTTGGTTTTTCATTTCAAATGTTCCAAAAAATTCCTCCCTTTGATGAACGAAAAAAAGTCAAAATTGAAGAAATATTTTCCTCCAAAATGTGTTCTATGATGACTGGCATCCCTGAAATGTCCCATGACTTAAATCTAACAGAATTGTATTTCCAGCCACATTTAACACTAAGTTCACCGCTTCAATTAAGAACTCTCAAGAGGTCAGCAAAAAGAACTCTATCAGGCGAAGAAGGTTGCCAAGACGGGACACGCTGGAGAACTCCGGTGGAAGCCATAAAATCTAAAGGGATCAAAGAGGAATAAGTCAAATGGTCAACCCACACCACTTGATTTGGACAGGGTTAAATGGTCAGATGAGACCATAACAAAGTTTTTGGACAACAGACACCAAAGGCAGGTTTGGTGTAAACAGAAAGACAGTCATACAGAAAAGCACCTCATACCCACTGTGAAGTATGGTTGAGGATCATTGATGCTGTGGGGCTGTTTTTCTTCTGAAGGCCCTGGGCATCTAGTTAGGATACATGATGTCATGGACTCCATCAAATATTAGAACAAAACCTAACAGCCATTGCCAGGAAGCTTAAAATGGGCCAGGGTAGGACCTTCCAGTTGGACAAAAATCTGAAACGCACCTCAAAATCTACACAAAAATGGCTTACTGACTGCAGAACAGAGGTTTTGCCAAAACCATCACAGTCCATAGACCTAAAGCCCATAGAAAATCTGTGGAATGAGCTGAAAAGGAGAGTCCACAACTGTCGACCTTGGAATCTGAAGGATCTGGGAACATTTTGTATGGAGGAATAGTCTCAGATACCATGCCTTGTGTTCACCAACCTCATCACGCAATATAGGAGAAGACTCAGAGCTATAATTTAGCAAAAAGGGGAGGATGCACAAAATATTAAATTAAGGGGTGCCAATAATTGTAATATGCATATTTTTGAGGAAATTATTTGTTTCATGACAACAATTGAATGTTTGTTTCCAGTATGAGACTCTTTAGGCTCATTTTTTATTGACGGTGCCAATAATTCTGGAATGCACTGAACAGCGGTTTGTGACTGTACAATATATTTACATTTATAAGTATATGTACATATACAGTGCCGTGAGAAAGTATTTGCCCCCTTCCGGATTTATTTTTTTGCAAATTTGTCACTTAAATGTTTCAGATCAGCAAATAAATTTTAATATAAGACAAAGACAACCCGAGTAAATACAAAATGCAGTTTTTAAATGTTGATTCAATTTATTAAGGGGAAAAAGCTATCCAAACCTACCTGGCCTGGTGTGAAAAAGTAATTGCCCCCTAAACCTAACAACTGGTTGTGCCACCCTCTGTGACAACAACTGCAATCAAGTGATTGCGATAACTGGCAATGAGTCTTTCACATCGCTGTGGCCCAGTCTTCTTTGCAGAATGTTTTAATTCAGCCACACTGGAGGGTTTTTGAGCATGAACGGCCTGTTTAAGGTCATACCACAGCATCACAATCAGATTTAAGTCTGGACTTTGCTTAGGCCGCTCCAAAACCTTCAGTTTGTTTTTTTTAAGCCATTCAGAGATGGACTTGCTAGAGTGTTTCGGATCATTGTCCTGCTGCATAACCCAAGTGCGCTTGAGCTTGAGGTCACCAACTGATGGTTGGACATTCTCCTTCAGGATTTTCCGGTAGAGCGCAGAATTCATAGTTCTATCAATTACGACAAGTCGTCCAGCTCCTGAAGCAGCAAAGCAGTCCCAAACCATCACACTACCACCATCATGTTTGACTTTTGGTATGATGTTCTTCTTATGAAATGATATGTTAGTTTTACGCCTGATGTACCGGGATGCACACCTTCCAAAAAGTTCAACTTTTGTCTCGTCAGTCCACAGAATATTTTCCCAAAGTCTTGGGGATCATCAAGATGTATTTTGGCAAATGTGAGACGAGCCCTTGTGTTCTTTTTTTCAGCAGTAGTTTTCGCCTTGAACCCTCCATGGATGCCATTTTTGCCCAGTCTCTTTCTGATTGTTGAATCATGAACACTGACTTTAAATGAGGCAAGTGAGGCCTGCAGTTCTTTAGATGTTGTTCTAGGTTCTTTTGTGACCTCCTGGATGAGTCGTTGATGCGCTTTTGGAGTAATTCTGGTAGGCTGGCCACTCCTGGGAAGGTTCACCACCGTTCCAAGTTTTCTCCATTTGTGGATAATGGCTCTCACCGTGATTTGCCGGAGTCCCAAAGCCTTAGAAATGGCTTTGCCACCCTTTCCAGACTGATAGATGTCAATTTCTTTGTTTCTCATCTGTTATTGAATTTCTTTAGTTTGCAGCATGACATGTTGCTTTTTGAGATCTTTTAGCCTACTTTACTTTGTCAAACAGGTTCTATTTAAGTGATTTCTTGATTCAACAGGTCTGGCAGTAATCAGGCCTGGGTGTGGCTAGTGAAATTGGACTCAAAAAATGTGGTTAATCACAGTTAATTCATGATTTAACAAGGAGGGCAATTACTTTTTCACATTGGGCCAGGTAGGTTTGGATAGCTTTTTCCCCTTAATAAATGAAATCATCATTTCAAAACTGCATTTTGTATTTACTCGGGTTATCTTTGTCTAACATTAAAATTTGTTTGATGATCTGAAACATTTAAGTGTGACAAATATGCAAAAAAAGAAAGAAATCAGGAAGGGGGCAAATACTTTTTCACGGCACTGTACAACATTGTGGTACTGAGCAAATTCATCTGAAGCAGTGCTTCCCCAATCTCACCTCTGGCACAGCAAGCCAAGTCCAGGGGTAAATTTACAAATTTGCTCACTGACTTCCATAAAAATAAAATCCATCCATCGATTTAGGACAATGTTTCCAAACCTCTCCTGGAGTACCACATTCCCTGCATGTTTAAGACCTCTCCCTGCTCCAGCACAGGTGAGTCAAATTACTATGTTGTTATAAACCCTTGAAGCTGCTTGATTATGAGCAGATAATTTGAATCACCAGTGCTGGAGCAAGGAGAGATCTAAAACATTCAGGACAAGAGGTACTCAAGCAAAGGTTTGGGAAACACTGACCTAAATGGATTGATGGATATCATTTTTATCGAAGTCATCCAGCACCAGACCGCACAGCCTGTTTTGACATATTATTGAAAATGTGATGGGAGGATGGAGGTGCTTAGATGCTGGAGGCTAAGCCAACGTAAAATGGGCAAGAGGGGAGAGCACGTCTTCAGCATTTCAGCCGCTCAGCACAGACCCAGCAAACAGGTAACCTGCACGAAATGTTCCCTGAACGTTCCCGAGGGGATTATTTTTTAAAAACCAGTAGAGAATGTCCTCTGAACATTCTTTAAGGTTTTCCAAACCTCTAGAGAACCTCCATGGAATGTCTTTTAAAGGTTCTCCAAAAATGTTCTGAAAAATTGTTCAGAAAGCCCTTAAAGAATGTTCAGAGAACATTCTCCATAGGTTTTTTTTTTTTTTTTAAATAACCTCCGGGTAATGTTGAGGGAACATTTACTGGAGGTCACCTGTTTGCTGTGGAGATGACAAATGACACGAACACTTCCAAAGCCTTAAACAGGCCTACCAAAGAAAACGGCCAAGCTGTAACAAAAGTTTGTCAGATGTCTACCTTTTTCAAAGAAACAGCAACACACAATTGAAAACTCATTTGGTTCGTCTCTGGGTTTGTTACAGGCCGTGCAATTTTTTTTAGATTGGTTCAAGTGAAAATGTATCGACTTCAAAGTGTTGTGGTGCAAAGTTTAGTGGGAATGTGGCATGTTTTCCATTTTATGTTGCTGGTTATTTGAAAAAGGAGGACATCCGACAAACTTTAGTTAGTTTGTCCATTTTCTTTGGTAGGCCTGTAAAAGGTCCCCTATTATGTCACCACGTGCGCAGCCAATTAGTTATTACAAGCCATTTCAAAATCTTTCCCCTCTTGACATCACATGGGGAAGTAAACAAGCAGAGGCAAGAGGAACTGATCAAGCAGTCAATCAGATTTCATTATTTTGGGTGGTCACTCCCCCTTGTGATGTCAGGAAGGGGAGACTTTGAACTGGCTCATAATGGCTAATTAGTTGTACACCTGGTGGCATAATAGGGGACCTTTAACCTCTTAACTGTCACCTGCATTTTCTCACATTTGGCCCGGATTGGTATACCACATTTCAAATGCTCACTGCTCCCACATACCATGGTTCTATTACACAAAATACTGTGTGTTTGTTGTTGCTGATATGAGTATTTACATAAAATATATGGCTTAATCTTCAATTTTGGGACAAACAACGTGGATATCTTGATTGCAGAGGTTCTTAGCTTTCGAACAAGACCAAATGGAACGGATAATACATGGTTTGACCCTCACATCTCAACTTTGATGATGAGGACTGACAAGTTGCATTGCACTGAAGCATGTGGTGTCTATGTTGAGAAATTGATTTATTGCATTTGTTATGACTGACAAAGGGCAAAAAGGTGGGTAGAAATGAAATCCTGAGCGTCTAAGCTTTCAAATGGTATATTGTTTGCCAGGATTGGTTGAGGATTTCAGTCATAGTTTACAAATGAATGATTCAAAATTTGTTTGAAAATTCCGTAGGGCCCTAATTAGACCCCAGTGACAGTTAACAGGTTATAACAGGGGTCAGACTTATTAGCAAAGAGTCCAGGGGTTGATTAGTGGTATCAGGTGTGTAATTGCTTGGTTGCAATGAAAGCCTGCACCCACAATGGCCCTTTCTGGAAAAGATTGGGGACCCCTGGGTTAAAACAATTGGGGCCATGAAGTGATTCCAAAGTGGTTTCCATCTCTTCCAGGCTGATGATCTGCAAATAACAACAGACAATAATGGCACAATTTTAGTAATACATTTGGTCAGGTATGCATGGAACATACAATGTGTGCTGCCGGATATTTTTCCAATATGAGAGAAATTAGTTTGCTTTGGTGACTGTGTTGGTCATAGTTTGACTGGAAGCAAAAAAGATGCTGGAAAGTTTAACAAAATATGGGCATGCGTCCCATTTTTGAAAATATTGAAAAGTTTAATTCTAATCAGAAACTAGAGCTGGACTTGTGAGAGCCCAAAATTTATTTACTCGTTCCTCTTGTTCTACTTTAACATCCTGCAAAGTTTGGTTAAAATCTATGCAACCGTTTTTGAGATATCCTGCTAGCAGAGAGAAAAACAAATAAATGAATAAACAAACGGAAGCAAAAACATAACCTCCTTGGCGGAGGTAAAAATGACAACTTATTGGTATAATGACCTGAATGCAGCCCTCTCTAGCAGCTCCTCCGACTCATCCACGGATGCCCGAGAATCTCCTCCAGGTTGGGTCTTTCGCTCGGATCTCTCTGGAGGCACCACAGGATCAAATCCTTGCAGTCTGTACAGTTATAGGATTGGGAAGGAGAATGACGTCAGCATCGCCATTTGCTAAGTAAAAGACCAGGCATTACAGCACAGCACGTGTAGAAGATATGGTTTATCCAGCATCACGTACCGTCGGACAGCCCTTCCATAAACTGGAATCTTCCGCTGATGATGTCCTGCTGTCCTTCGAAGGGAAACGAGTCGCAGACCAGGGCGAATAGTAGCACCCCCAGAGACCAAACTGTAGCCAGGCGACCACAGTATTCTCCATCGACAAACCACTCTGGGGGCGCGTACTGATCCGTACCTGAAAGAGTGAAGAAATTATTAAAAATAGGACCAAGGGTCCTGTAGCTTACCAGCAAGCAGTCTCATAGCGATGATACAAGTCATGAAAATTTCATGTGAAGTTTGAAATTTGAATCAATGAAAATCAATGTCAAGGTCACTAAATAAAAGTTCACATACATTTATAAGACCTTCTGTAATACAATCCTAAGCTCTGAAGCAGTTTTGGTGATACAAGTCATTGAAATATGTCAATATGTATTCAATATGTCAATTGTGAGCTTTTAAGGTCACAGAATGTCAAGTTGTGGTCAGCAAATGGACTTCATATATGACTTTCTAAATGTCTCTATACAAACCCTGGCTCAAGCTGTGACCATTTTGGTGATACAAGTCATTGTAATTTCACTGTCCAGTTTGACCCTCAAAGGTCAGTCACAGTCAAGTTGAAAGTCACCAAATGAAAGTTCATATGTGACTTCCAAGATGTCAGTAACACAAACCTGGGCTCTATCTGTGACCATTTTAGTGATACATGTCATTGAATTTTCTCTTGGTCAAGTTTGACCTTCAAAGGTCAAGTTCAAGGCCACCAAATGAAATTTCATATTTGACTTCCTATACGTTTCCAATACAAACCTAAACTATCTGTAACGATTTTGCTGATATAAGTCATTGAAATTTCACTGTATAGTTTGGCCGTTGAAGGTCACTGAAGGTCAAGTTCAATGTCACCAAATTAAACTTCATACATGACTTCCTGTATGCCCACAATACAAACCCAAGCTCTATCTGTAATAGTTTTGGTGATAGAAGTCATTGTAATTTCGCAATGTGAAGTTTGACCTTCGAAGGTCACCGAAGGTCAAGTTCAAGGCCACCAAATGAAAGTTCATATATGACTTCTTATACTCGATTATAAGTGTTCAGTGCACATATGTTCCCAATCTTTAATATTTTCAAGCCTAGAAGCCTTTGAAAATTGTAACATTTTGCTTGACCTGAAGTTTGACCTTTCAAGGTCATCTGAGGTCAATTTTAACACAGCCAAAATATAGGTCACATATAACTTCCTATATGTCAGTAATACAAACTTAATCTCTATCTGCAACCATTTAGCTTCCACAGGCAATTTGGCCCATTCTCCATAAGACCCAATGTTAAAGTACAGCGCTCCCACTAGACCCACTTCCGTTGATTCAATCAAAATGGCACTCGCCCTGTACATAAAGTGTGTCAAGGTGAGTTGATTGCCAGATTTAGAAAAAAAAAATTTATCAGACAGTTTTTGAGAAATAATTTTTTAAAATTTCAAGTCCTATCTTTTAACATTGTTAATATATTCCCATGACCTCAAAATGATTCAATCAAAAATCATCAATGGAGATGGTCAAATTTATTTTTACCAAAATATAGGTCAATTCATATGCTTCCAAAAAAAAGATAAAATAATACAAACTTAATCTCGATCTGCAGCCATTTGGCCCATAGGGCCGCCGATAAGCTAAAAAGAGGGAGACTGCAATTTCTGACAATTTTTAAATGTACATCTGAGAGAGAGAAAGAGAGGGAGAGGGAGGGAGAGGGAGAGATTTACATTTAGCATACACGTCTGAGGTGTAAACATCTTATCTTGTTTGTCAAAATCTTTTGAAAGCCTTTGAAGGGCTTGTAGAAAAACTTGAATTTAGAGAGACTTTAAAATGATAACATAATATAGCATGTGGCAAGAACTAGCCATTCAGCAAGGCCTGCCATTTTCCTTTGATTAAATTGCGCATTACACTTAGAATGTATAAAGACAAGATGGTATTTAGTACTGTATGCAGCCTGGTCCTGCCTCTCTGACAGGACTTGGCAAGCTATTTCACTCTGTAACCACTCTAGACATGGGAAAAAAAATTTCCTAACAGCTTTGCCAAATTCACCTATAGCTAATGTCCATTTATGACCCCCTAGTTCTGCAAACAGAACTTAACCTAAATAGTTGTGAGTAGTTAACTTTCTTAATCCCTTTTACACACTTAAAAGGCCTCAAACAGATCACTCCAAAGTGATCACAACACCCCAAAATAATCAGATAATCCTGAACTAAGCGATATATAGCCCTGAGATGCTGAGATGATGCCGTGGTCAATTATGACTAGGAGCCAATGATGAGGACTAGAGATGCCACTATCCTGGCATACAGTGCACACACGGCTACATGAGTACAGATGCAGACAGACTCTGACCGGCAAAGCTCGTGTAGGGATCCTCCGACAGCAGGTCCCCGCAGCCGAAGTCGATCAGCTTGACTCCCAGGTTGTCCGTCCGGATGAGCAGGTTCTCGGGCTTGATGTCTCTGTGGAGGACACCCCTGTCCCGGCAGTGGATGGCAGCCTGCACCACCTGTGCCAAGATGACTTTCGCCAGGTCCTCGCTCAAGCGGCCTCCCTGGTGCTCGATGAAGTCGTACACATCCATGCACGGTGAGGGCAACTCCAGCACCAGGATGACCTCTTCATCCTCCTCAAACCAGTCCAGCAGCTGGATGAGGTTCGGGGAGGTGGGAGGCCGGCACGCCAGCTCCATCAGAGCGACCTCCAGGGGTACAGGCCGGGACATTCCAGCCTGTAGATTTGGGTGGGGGAGATTGGGATCACGAGTGGACGTGTAAGAAGAGAGGGGCCAGCCTAAGGACTCTGGTGTTTGACTGGGGTCAATATCAAGTGTGGCCTTAACCTCTTTGCGTGGAATACAAATAATGGCAAATTTTACCTGTTATGCATCAGCCTATTTCGGCTTTACAACTCGTTATTTGTGTCACAGAGACTGTGGAAAATTATTCCAGTGAAGCAAGACATTTGGAAATTCAATGACAGAATTATTTAGAAATAAAATTTAAGGAATTTACAGACGCCGGCGTCTGTATCTGCCAAAGGGGTTAAAATAGCATAGCTGGTGAATATGACCTTCAACCTGACATTGCTCCACAGGGAACTGGCTCTTGTTTCGTCACTTTGGACTGTAACATAATGAGCGGGGATGTTAAACATTTGTTGTAGTGTAGGGTCAACGAAGGCCAAAAGCGCAATCTGAAATTATTTGGACAGTAACAGTACAAGGAAGGTCTGCAATCCCGAAATGTCTCCTATGGTGTGGATGTATACAGCTGCAAATTAAATATTCCAGTTAATGCTACAGTTGCATATTCATTATTTTTAAATCCAATCTTTTGAAGTACTGGACCAAAAAAAAAAAAAATTGAGTTACTGCCCAAATGCAATAAGGACTGAGCTGTATTACTGGCTGGGTTGTGATATCTGAAATTATGTCTATGTAACTCTTGCAGTCGCTCAACACAATGTTTCTATGGTTCTCACAGGTAAAAGAGAGATGTATACTCACGATGTAAACAGGTGTCCTCGAATACTTGGCAGACAAAAACTTGATGGCCACCTGGAACAGAAATATAGATCACAGAATTATAAGATGACTATATTGAAACAGTAACTTTAAAAAAAATTGAAATATCTAATACATAATCTTTTTAATTCTTTTACGCATGCGGAAGCAATGCAAAACAGTACAATGTTAATAGGTTTCTTGTTTAAATTCATTGGACAAGCAGGACCTGATTTATTCAGGCCTTTAGCACAGGTAAAAATATTTAGGGGATGATAAAGTAATAAGATAACCAGTGATGGTTGTAAAAATATATCATGATCAACCACAGGCCAAATTATTGGTTTGGAATGTGCTGCAAGGATTCAGCAAATGCTACTATCTAAGCACTTCAAGCCCATGGTAAGATGGGGGACCAACAGAACCCAGTGAAGTGGATTTGCGGGGACTCGGTGGGGCAAAAGAAGAGTGGTAGGACAGTGCAGTAAGTCAGAGACTTACCGGGAGCCCATCTGCTCGTCGGGTCCCAGCATACACGGAACCGCAACCTCCTTCTCCAAGCAGAGATCCCAAGGCATACCGCGATGTTAAAGAGCCTGTCGCGCACAATATAGAGTTAATTAGCATTCTCCTGAGGACATGCTATCAAACAGGGTCTATCACAGGGTCTATGGCCAGGAATGCCACAATTAAGCGTCTCCTCCTTTACCAATTCCATGTTTCTAGCTTTCGTTAGTTGTAGACACTGAGTAATGAAAATGATTGGAAAAAGAAAGCGTTGGAGCTGAGTGCATTATTACCTCCGCCAAAGAGGTTATGTTTTTGCTTCCATTTGTTTGTTAATTTATTTGTTTGTCTGTCTGTTCGCAGGATATCTCAAAATGGTAACATAGATTTTAACCAAACTTCGCTGGATGTTTAAGTACCACAAGAGGAACAAGTGATTGAATTTTGGCATATCTAGGCCAAAGTACAGCTGAGATATAGGCCAAAGTTAAAATCCAGCTATGCTGGCGGAGGTATGGGCTCTCGCGAGTCCAGCTCTGGTTTACTGATATTACGTAAAGCATAATAACATTTAGGGTACACCCAAAGCTGTGTATAACTTGTATACTCCATAGTAGGCAGTATGCTGCTCCAGAGAACTTGAATCTTACAAAACTGATGACAGCATCTGTGAGTGATGTCTCTTTGACTCTTCAGTGATGGCCTACCTGAGCCTTGGGTCCTGATCCAGTTCTCAGGTGAGGTAGTGGAGCTCGAGCTGTAGCAGGGTAGCCAGCTCTCCTCTTCTGCACCCGTCCTACGCCTCTTCCTGGACCTATCACTGCTGCTTGTGCCTACCTCGCTATCCCTGGGTCCTGATCTTTCCTGCCCTCTCTCTGATCTCTCCCTCTCAAAGGAGATCTTTCCTTGATCCCCTGCGATTGTAAGAAATGTCATATTTACGACTTTTTTTTTCCTGCCCATGTCTTACACCTGTCATTACATTATTCGCTAACTTCAAGGAGAAAATTAGAGGACTCAGAGCAACCGTCTGCTGCCGAGGCCATATTACCGTGGTGACCAAACATGCAGCTGCAGATGTACTATAGTGCAGCTCTTCGCTCTAATCTCATCATAGCACATCTCATTCAGCAACAGATGTCACTGAGCTACCAGTTAGTTGAGTCCGAAGTTAAAAATTACAGTTGAAACGAAAACTGCATGGATTATAAATCTCTAGGAATGGGCTGATTATCACTGCCATACGGTAACGTTAGACAATAAACATCAGGAATATTTGATTTATTTAGCATGTTTATCTTTTCAGGCACTTTAAATACAGGGCCTTGCCCATCACAAGGCAGATCAGGCACTTCACCAAGGGCTCCACCCTTCTACCCTGCATGGGCCTGTCAATCATCTAATTAAGTCATTTCCTTGAGAGGGTGCCACTTTGGAGGACGCCCAAAAGCCTATTTTACAGAGGGGCACCAGAATTCTAGGGACAGCCCCTGTCTAAATGTGATGTCTGACCTTCCCAGGGTCCCAGGGTCTCGTCAGCACAAGCAGGGGACGGGTAGGGTCTAGAAGCAGAGTCCAAACTCTCTCCATCTATACAGTCCTCACAACCCCTCCCACGCTTCAAACTAAGCTTTTGCCATCCTTCCTTCATGTCCTTCTCTCCCTCTGCTCTTGTCTCCCTGACTCTCCCGTCTGGTCCAGCGTTTGGCAATCCACCTCGGCTTTCCTCCTCAGCTCTACTCAGTCTACCGGCAGCTCCCCGTCGCCAGGTCAGTCTGCCGCTCCCTAGTCGCCTGTCTCTCCGCTGTAACGTCTTCATTCTTCTTTCTCCTGAGATATTTGAAATTTGTCAGTGAGATTTGAGAGTCAGCAACATTTTTTAACTTGGCTCAATCATTTCAATATTAATCAATATTAATATTCAATATTAATATTTGTGAATTGTTTGCCGAGTCATTTGTTAGGCCAGTTACACCCTAAATCAAATATTATGACATTGATGACAATGATTCCCATGTGGATCATTTATATAATGCCAATTAATTGTAATACCGGATTATGTTCGCTCCCTAGGTCAACATCATTTTGCATACATGACCACATTAACACCTAACGATGAACAGGCCTATGAAAGCGGGAGCGTGCCTATGTTCCCACAGCCCTATGTTCCCTCATTTCTAAGATTACCAACGTGTCACAATGCAAAAACGCCGGCTTCCCTATTTACATGCAATCGCTAAACTGCAGTTTTCCAAAATCACCACTTTGGCCAGAGTTTTTTTTTTTTTTTTTTAGAAAGAATCGTTTTCTTAAGATGAAAACGGGGTTTTAGAAATGTGAGACGTGGGAGCATAGGGCTGTGGGAACATGAAGCTGACCCGATGAAACCTAGCTATGATAACATTATACCTTACGGTGACATGAGACAACGAAAAATACTCTGCTCACTATCTTTCCAAAGTTAGCTAGCTACATCTCACTACTGTGCTAGTTAACATTCATCCAGTAACGACCTCTCTTTTTACCAGACTAAGGACTGTAAGATTGCGGAAAGCTCAGGTCAGCCATTATTGGCTAAATTGCTAACTTCCGTATTTATTCGGCGGAGTCGCTTCTGTCCGGAAGCTATCATCTCAAAACCGAAAAATTAGCATTATTCCTACAACAAAGAACTGAAATTATTAATAATGTGTACTTTACCAAGTTGGCCGTCTGATCAGATGATGATTTTCAGAACGACGATGAAATCGGTTGTGAAGAAAAATGGCGATTGCTGTAAAGAGGTGCGCTGTTTTGTTTGTTTTCTCAGAATGAATAAATTTGGAAATAATCAGGAAAAATATGGAATACTAACACGTGCGTCATAACATGCACTTGGAACGTCACAGTTTTTTTCTTTTGGAACGTCACAGCTCCCGGGGCAACTCGGCCGTAGTTGAGCTAAGTTGTCACGTTGCCTTACAGAAACTTGTTTTGTTATGAGGGCCGGAATGCATCTTTTGCGTGATCTAAAATGCGTTGCTACTGTATCTTCAGCACCATAGATATTATGATCATTTTTTTTTCTTAAAGGTACATAGTTTCACACATGGTAAGAAAAGGTTGCGGTAGAGCCCAGTCTCATCCCTACGCGTCATATATTGATGCTACCTGACCAAGCGTCGATATATGACGCAAAAGGAGGCTTTTGGCGGCCTCTTTTGAGGATTATGATAACATTCAAGATGAATAAAACAAGCCATCATCTCAAACCGAAAAATTTGCATTATTCCTGCAACAAAGAACTGAAATTATTAATTATGTGTACTTTACCAAGTTGGCCGTCTGATCAGATGATGATTTTCAGAACGACGATATGAAATCAGATGTGAATAAAAATACTCAATGCTGTTAAGATTGGCACTGTGTTGTTTGTTTTCTCAGAATGAATACATTTGAAAATAATTAGAAAAATATGAAATACGATCAGATGCGTCATAACACTTGGAACCTCGCACTTGCCGGGGCAACTCGGCCGCAGTTGAGATAAGCCGTCACATTGCCTTACAGAAATGTGTTGAGCCATAAGCTGGGGCTTCAGTTCCATTCAAATACAGATCTAGCCTACATCAATCTCTTGAATGCGCAGCCTGGTTTAAAAAACTTTGAATATCCTCTTCGGTGGGAATGGGAGGAATATGTCAAGAGAAAAGTTAAATTATGGTGTGCGTTGTGCTGTTGCTTGGTCTGTCTGCATACCAGACACCATATTAAAAATTAAATTGCATTTTAAAATAATATTTAAAAAATTAGTGATATTTAAAAAATAACATCAATAATGTTCAAAAGCTGCAATGCAGGACAATTGTTTCTGCCCCGGTTCTAGAAACGGTAATTAATCGGGCATTTCCAGACATCGACAATCATTTTGCCTAAATATTTGAAAAGACTGAAGCGGGAAGCGCTCGAGACCCTGTTGCTGTCTGTCCCACGCTAAGATTCAGGAACTGAGTTAGAAGATGGAGGAAAATTTAAGTGATTTTCAGATTGCCCACGATTCTAAATATAAATTCTTTAAAAACTTTTTTTTTATTTATAGTGTTTTCATAAATCAGTGTACATGCAAAAATGCTCGCCCTTTCTAAGAATAAACTAATAGCTAAGAGTAAACAGTTATCAGTTACTTAGTAGCACAATTATAAAGTCATCAGCAGTATAATTTGTTTTGCTGTTCAGGAGTACAGTTCAAAGTCACTATAATCATTATTCTCGAAGTTTTAATTAAAATCATCACTACCTAAAATTATAATGTTATTATCATTAATGCCGATGACAAGGTGTAGTGTCATGTATCTACAACCCCAATTCCGAAATAGTTGGGACAAAGTGTAAATTGCGAATAAAGTCAAAACGCAATGACTTTCAAATCACACCAGCCAGTATTTTATTCACAACAGAACAGAGATAACATAGCAAATGTTGACACTGAGAAATTTTACAATTTTATCCAAAAAATGAGCTCATTTCAAATTTGATGGCTGCTATAGGTCTCAAAAATTTGGGACAGGGGCCTGTTTACCATGGTGTAGCATCCCTTCTTCATTTTAACACAGAGTGGAGGCGTCTGGGCATTGAGGAGACAAGTGTCTTGAGTTTAGCCAGTGGAATTTGATCCCACTCTTGTTTAATACAGGCTTCCAGCTGCTGGAGAGTTTTGGGTCTCCCTTGACGGACTTTTCGTTTAATTATGCGCCAAATGTTCTCAATCGGTTAAGGATCAGGACTGCAGGCAGGCCAGTTCAGCACATGGACTCTTCTACTATAAAGCCATGCTGTTTTAATAGCTGCAGTATGTGGTTTTGCATTGTCCTGCTGAAATACACAAGGCCCTCCTTGGAATAGATGTCGTCTGGAGGGGAGCATATGCTGCTCTAAAACCTTTATATACCTTTCAGCATTCATGGTGCATTTTAAAACATGCAAGTGTCCCGCACCATATGCACTAATGCATCCCCATACCATCAGAGATGCTGGTTTTTGAACTGAACACTGAAAATAGGAGGGGTGGTCTTTCTCCTCTTTAGCCCGGAGGACACAACGCCCATGATTTCCAACAGGAATGTCAAATTTGGATTGTCTGACCACAGGACACGTTGCCACTTTGCTACAGTCCATTTTAAATGAGCCTTGGCCCACAGAACACGGTGGCGCTTCTGGATCATGCTCAACAATGGCTTCCATTTTGCATGATAGAGTTTTAGGTAGCATCTGTGGATGGCAAGGCGGACTGTGTTTACAGACAGTAGTTTCTTTAAGTATTCCTGGGCCCATTTAGTAATGTCAATGACAGAATCATGCCGGTGAGTGATGCAGTGGCGTCTGAGGGCCCGAAGATCACGGGCATCCAGTAAAGGTCTTTGGCCTTGTCCCTTACACGCAGAGATTTTTCAAGTTTCTCTGAATCTTTTGATGATGTTATGCACTGTCGATGATGAGACCTTCAAAGCCTTTGCAATTTTACATTGAGGAACATTGTTTTTAAAGTATACCACAATTTTTTGTACTCAAGCCTTCACGGGTTGGAGAGCCTCTGGCCATCTTTACTTCTGAGAGACTCAGCCTCTCTAAGACATCCCTTTTATAGCCAATCATGCTACACACCTGATGCCAGTTAATGTAATTACGTGCTAAATGTTCTTTCAGCTGATTCTCTTATACATTAATTGCTTTTTCAGCCTTTTTTTCCTGTGTCCCAACTTTTTTGAGACCTGGTGCAGCCAAAAAATTTGAAATAAGCTCATTTTGTTCATAAAAATGTAAAAAGTCTCAGTTTCAACATTTGAAATGTTATGTACGTTCTATTGTAAATAACATATTGGGTCATGTGATCTGAAAGTCATTGCATTTTGATTTTATTCACAATTTACACTTTGTCCCAACTATTTCGGAATTGGGGTTGTCTATTCAAGTCATGATCAAATAATAAACATTTGTATTAACAGGCAAGCCTCACAGCAGTACCTCAGCTGTATGCAGGATTTATAATGTCCTTTGTTAAACAGTCAGGGGGGATGCTGGTGAAGCTCTATCACCCACAGGCTTTAAACAATAAGTGAATGACTCAAAACTGAAGGCAAGTTATCTAGGTAATCAATAAAAGGGATCCAGAATATACCGAGAGGCAATGAAAATGCTACTTGAATGCTGAAGCAAAACAAGTGCAGCCAGGCAAAACAAACCTCCCCTGCCAGCACTTATTTTAATGCTTTGGACACTGACTCAGTTTTACAAGTGTGACCTTGACCGGTTTCAACTTATAGCGCTCTGAACATATGTGACCTTGACTTTGGCCTTTCAAGGTCAAAGGTCATGGTCTCAAATAAAAGCACATAAAGGAGTTCCTGTGTGCTCTTAACAGTTAACATCTGTCAATCTGCGACTGTTTTTGAGTTGTAATGGAAAATATATTATTTTCACCGATGACCTTGGCCCCTCTGATATTTAAACCCCAACCACAATGGAGATGGTTAACACACAGACACATGAATAAACTGACAAACAAACCACACTGATAATACCTCACCCCGTTGACTTTGTCTCAGGCGAGGCAATAATGAGGAAACACTGTCAATCACTTTGGTGGGTACAGAATATTGTTTCCACAGTGTCGATGCACCATTTTTGAACCATGTGTTTATAACTTATGGTTTGTCCATGAATAGTGAGACATTGTGAGGAAAAACAGCCTAATTCCTGACATGCACGCGTGCTGAAACTGCCAATAACATCAGAATAACACACAGACTCGTCAGCAAACTGAAAACAAACCGCACTGATAACAAATACCTCAAACCACTGACTCCATCGCAAGTGAGGTAATAATGAGGAAATGCTGTCAATCACTTTGGTGGGTACAGAATATTGTTTTCACAGCATCGATGCACCATTTGTGATCCATGTGTTTATAACTTAAGGTTTGTTCGTGAACAGTGATGATGATCTGTACCAAATGGGTAGTCGTTTGGGCGAAATCCCAAGGAGGAGTGCGTTAAAATACGAGGTGAGGAAAATGCCAATAATCAAAAATGAAAATCAAAATGGTTTGATTTAGACAATGGCAATTTAGACAAGTGATTGAGATAAAATTTAGGTTTGGTGTAGACAATGGCTGCCAGAGACTTTTTAGTGCGTCAGGACAACTTCTACATGCGTGCCAATTTTCAACCACCAACTCCATAAAAATATGGGGAGGGGTTTTAGAAAAATTCAAGGGAGCGCTATAGAGTCATTTTGCCCCCCCCCACCCCATGGGCAACACCCCTATTGTATGTAAGTACTCGCCATTCTTGACGTGTGTATCAATTTTCATGAGGTTATGACTTTGTTAAAGCCATGAAAAAGCCAAATGTAATTTGATGACGAGGGATCACTAGTCACGACGCCGGCAGACGGGCGCCATTGCTCGTAGCTTCCCAGCGTTCAAAATGTAGCTTCACCAACTTGTTCTGCATGTCTTAGAAGTGTAATGAAGTTGGTGGGGTCAACTATGTTGGATCAGTACATGGTAGAGTAAAAAAAGGTCACTTCCTGTTACCACCGGGGGTTGCTATGAGTCAGGCGGGATAAAATCCATAAAATTTGAAGCTGTTAGGATAAAGTATGTGGGCGTGAGAGCCGTTGGAAAATGGATAGCGAAATCACAAAAAGTTGCCAAAGTTTGTCACGCCCTAGCAGCCACGCCGTTTGACCTACAGACATTCTTTTGATAACTTTTGATCAACATGGTCTCTAGATGATCTGTACTAAATGGGAAGTCGTTTGGGTGAAATCCCTAGGAGGTGTTCGCTAAAATACGAGGTGAGGAAATCGGCGGAAATCAAAATTCAAATAAAAATGGCCGGCTTCCTGTTGGGGTTTTATCATGACGTCAAGAGACTTTTTTGTGCGTCTTGGTATGATATATGAGCGTACCAAATTTCGTTGGCCTACGACAGTTCAAAGGAAACAAAGGAGTCGGGCACACTGTCTAACTTGCAAATAGCAAAAGTTTTATTGTGACGTTTCGGTACTTAAACCTTCATCAGACAATTACAAACCACATTGAAAGAAGCCATCTTAAATAGGGTGTGGTGGAGAGTCTCGACCAGTCACCCGTATGTATGCACGCTAATCCATCCCATAGTTTTAAGGAATGACGTGGCACCCAATTTCGTTAGCCTACAACAAATTAACCCCAATCAGGAGGGCTTTTTGAAATTTTCTAGGGGGCGCCATTTTGCCATTTTGCCCTGCGTTTTTGCATTGACTTTAAAATATGTCAATTTTCACCAGACCTAACAAGTGTGCAAAATTTAGTGAGTCTTTGAGCATGTTAAGGCCTCCAAACATTCAAAAATACTTGGTGAAAAATAATAGGATAAAAAAAAATTCTAACAATTTCAAAACAATGCCATTACAATAGGGTCCTGGCACATAGTGCTCGGGCCCTAATAAAGCTTGGTTCACGTTAACTGGGTGAGCAACCTATATGGGTGACAGGAAATCCTCAGAATGAGAGCGCAATGATTAGCATACGGTACACAGCATGGTCTCTCATGCTCAGCTAAACCGAAATGCAAGCCTTGAAGCAAGGCTTGGAAACTTTAGCTACAATACGATTAAAGCTCAGGTGTTTCCACATTGTGACTTGACCAAGCTTCAAGATACGTGAAAAAATGCCTGCTTTGATACAGACAATGTTTCATTTTAATTGAGACTGATTAATTTACCTGAGACTTAATCAGAGTCTTTAAATAAAATGTACACAGCCACTGATTGCATGAACTCAAATCATTTTGTTCTTATGACAAAAATTAGGCCATGTTATATGACCAGAAAAATGAAAATACACTTTTTTATACTTTTATTGCATTTTTCTCCAATGGTCTGTATTACTCTTACAGTATTGGCTCTCTGTTCAGCCAAGCTGAAATACTCTCTACATTCCATAGTGGTCAATGAATGCAGCATATCTTTCTCTCCATTTGGGCTCGGGCTGCATATGCTCGTACAATATGTGCTGCTAAAGACTTCTTGCACAAGCAAGTTTCAACAAGGCAAGCCAATCTGTCACTCAGTATTGGGCTAATTCTTTTGTCTGGCCATGTTTCAGACTTTGTAAAAAAAAAAGTATAATAGTGTCTGCTATTATTATTTTTACAATTCTTTTTCCATTTTACTTTTCCTTTCAGTTTTCAGTGCCTGCCTGCCTGTTTCAGTAAATCTGTTAACTGTCCAAGTGCTTTTGTTTTCATTCCATTGCGTTAGCCCTGCCTTCCTCCTCGTTATTCTGCTTTAGCTAATTAGTTTATTATGAGACTGTGCTTTCTCCATTTCTACATTTGTTTCTTTCTCATATGGTGCTTTTATTTTATCTTCCCTTTTTGTGTGTCACGTCTGCAGTCACTGTTTATTGGTTTTCCCGCATTCTGGCTGTCTGTTTCGTCAATTGTTTTCAATAATTGCCTCGTTTCTTGCCCCATTCCTCTTACATTCTTTTCAACCCATCCCTCATTTTTTCCTCAGTGGTCCATCTGTCGGCGTGCATTTAAGTTCCTGTCTTTCTGTTTGTCTTTGCTTGATCACCATTGTTCCACCTGTAAGTGTCATACAAACCTTGTTCTTTCTGCCTGCCAGCCTGTTATCGACCTAGTTCGCCAAAATTCTGATTATTGGATCTGCCTGGTTTCTATATGTAGCCAGTCGCATTAAGAGCCTCTGCCAGTGCTCGTCAACTACGTATTTGCCCAGTGACTGTGTACTGCATTCCGCCAGAATGACCTCTGCTCATCTGACTATGCTTTTTGTCCAAATAAACTTCAGCTTATTTACCATCTGCCCAGGTTAGCACCTGGGTCCATGCCCTACCTCCTTGGCACATTCCAACATTTTTAAAATTTTAAAAACATTCAGTGAATAGACCATTCAAATTGAAGACCTGGGTGCAAGAAGTACTTTAGTCACAAAATAACACTTTTGAGATATTAAGGGTCAAAGTTTTGAAAACATGCTGCAGATACTTTTTTTAAAAGATAACATTCAGTGGTGCCTGCTGCTAGTCCCAGGGGTTATACAAAGTAGACAGACACGTTTTTGTGGAAAAAAAATGCTTTATTACGAAAAAAACAAAAAAATCAGTTTCGGACTTTGGTACTTCTTACCATAAAATTCCTGGACTTCGGTACTTATTGCCATAAAATGCATGGACTTCGGTACTTTTACCACACAAATGCCATTTCAATCATTTTCTGATTGCCACATAGTCATTTTTGCTACGCTTGTCACATGACACATACTAGCAGCTGATTGGACAGTCATGGACTTAGGCACTTGTTCCTGATGACGTCAAGGACTTGAGTACTTCTGCAAAGACTTGAGTATTTCTTGCAAAAAACTCAGTAGATTCAGGGAAGGCCGTATATCAGTATTGAGGACTTGAGTACTTATATTTGGAATTTTTGGCTTTAAATGATACGCATGACACTCTACTTTATGGTAGTAGTGTCAGCTCATTTTTTGGAAAATGTGACTTAAGTACTTCTTGCACCCAGGTCTTCAATTCAACTTATGACAGAATACACTGTGGGATGCTGCCCTGGGAGGGAGGTGAGTCAGTGCAGAAATTTGTATTACATCTAATAAATTAAAACAGTACACTGCTTTGACTTCATGACTTCAGTTGCATTGTTGACGATGTGCACATTTTCAGCTTTGGTGGATTTTGCAACATCAGTCTTCACTGTTGATTAATGTTGATTCTCGAATGAAAGGAGTTTGATTGGCCACATTGTCCTAAATCATATTTGTGAGCTGGATACCCGTCATGGCCACTGCAGGCCAAATGCTGCAGATTTCATGCTCAGAAAAGCAACAAACAGTTGTTCTCTATGCATCTGAGCTGAGACAATAAGCTGCAAAATGTGATTTTGGGGAGAGGCTCTGTATGTGGATATTGTTAGCAGGATGAGTAATGAAGTGTGCCAGTGCAAATTGTTCTCAAAGAATGAACTTACTTTTGCAAGACTCAGCATGGAAACATCCCACTGAGCTCAGTTTAGAAGGTTAGATTTTGACGCCATTTTTCGCATGTGTTTCCATGTTTTATTCATGCCCAAAGTAAACCTGAATGCTTAAAAACATTCCTTCCAATCTCGGCATCCTTCTTCAACAGTTTGTTGTTTTTTGTTAAAGTTACACAAACCAACATTGTAAAATACTGCAAAGAGAAGAATCATAGATTAACCAATGCCCTGTTCTAGTCTCCGCCTCTTGCCTTCACTTTGTCTCTCCTGCAATTCATTATATTATCCTAAAAGTGAAGAACTATTTTTTTGTCAATGCAATTTCATGGAACTACCAAAAGACCCCTTCACCAACTGCAAGTTTTTAAGGGATTCCCCGTCAAAAGTTTTCCCAAGGTGCCTTTCATTTCCTCTGTGTTTATCCTGACTGGACCGCCCGATATTTTTGGATCTTCTTTGTACTTTTTGCCTGTATCTGTTTTTGAACCCTTTTTGCCCGAATTTTGTGATTGGTGCCCTGGTTATTCATTGTGATTTTTGTCTTGTGGACTCTGTACCTTTGCCTTCTGCCCTCACCCATCACCAATCCTTTTCTCGTGGTTCCAATATTTGTGTTTACCCTGAAAAAGCCCTTCATCAGCAAAACCAGGCGTAAAAACTAGAGTTGAATGAGTAAGAAAAGTTGTTACAAAAGACACAGATTTGGGAGATGAAAGCATCATACAGTCTGTGCATAATTAGTGTGCAGAGAGTCTTCTGTGCTGAAGTTCATAGTCTGGAGAAGGCCCAGGTAATGTAAATAATTTATACAATACATGGCAGCCTGTTTAAGGTTGCCTGCTTATCACTGCATTCTCCTATCCTTAGGCTTGGAGCCATCTCACCATAAATTTAAGCAAGACACATGGGGCTCTAATTTCTTGGCGCAGCGCAGGGTGGCGCAGCCCACGCAGTGGTAATTTCGTCTGGTGCAGCCCGCGCCGTGGTAATTTCGTGCGGTGCAACACCGTGCGCAGCCTCTTTCGCAACTTGGTAGACGGACGTGCGCCGAGATGGGTGTGGCGGCGTAGTAGGGGGAGGTGTCACATATTCATCATGACGCAGTGACAATTTCGTGGGTAAAGGCTCCACAAAGTGCGCACAGAGCTCACCAGCTCCAACCTGGGGCCTCATTTATCATTGTGGATACGCCTTTTTTACACCCTTTTCCCCCCGTTTTGTGCGTATGCACTTTTCTCCGCCAAATTTGGGATCTATCAAACCCAAACCTGACGGGGAAAAGTGCGGTCATTTACACCCTTTTTGACCACGGCGTACCGTGATTTACACCCTTTTTGAAGAACAGGAGGAATTGGCGACGCAGCTGCTGAGTAAGAGAATTGCAGTGTGCGAGGGAGAGAGGAGCGCGGATTATAGCTTATTTAAAAGAACAATCAAAGCCGCGGCAATGTCCGATTTTCCTAATGTAATTGGAGTCATTGACTGCACTCACATCATGATTAGGGCACCATCGGTGAATGAATTCGTATATGTGAATCGCAAAAATGTGCATACGATCAATACCCAAATCATATGTGACGCCGACATGCTCATAACGAATGTAGTGGCACGGTGGCCTGGCTCTACACATGATTCATTCACCCTGACGCACAGCAGTGTGGGGCGAGACTGGGGGCAGGCGCTGCGCGTGACGGCTGGCTTCTTGGTGAGTGCATGTACACAGCATACTCATTCATTGAAAGCTGCTGCTTATAATAATCAATTCAAGGCTGATACTCACCCCATCGTTGTGACTTACAGGTTATAGTGGCTACTTCCTGAGGGAGTGACTATTAGTTCCCATCCCGGACCCACAGGGTGGACAGGATACCCAGTTTAATGAGGTCCATGCCCGTGCGCGCTGCGTCGTGGAGCGCGCCATCGGGCTTCTGAAAAGCCGTTGGCGCTGCCTGGATGCGTCGGGTGTTAAGCTCTTCTACCACCCGAAAAAGGTCTGCAGGATGATCTGAGCCTGTGGTATCCTGCACAATATGGCATTCAGGCGTGGGGTTGCGCTGCCGCCAGGTCTCCCTGCACCCCAGCATGTGGACCTAGACCCACAGCCCCCTCCCCGTCATGAGGGTTTTCAACGGGGACTAAGGACACGAGCTGCGGTGATGCAGCGGTTGTGAAGCCGCCCCGCAAATCTTACCCCTCATGTTGAGCTAAAGAATGAGTGTATATACCCTACGAGTTTCTCAGTTTCAGTCTTGCAAAGTTGTGTTTAGTTTTCAGTCTTGCAAGAACCTCATATTTCATTCCTCGTACATTTGATGTCCACAAGTTGAAACAGAAATAAATTCATGTAGCCTATATCAAACACGACATTGTAATTTTTGTCCCTCTATGCAACTGAAACAAAACACACACCTACTGCATTTGACAAAGATTCGTCAAGAAGGTTTTTTTTTTTTGTTTGTTTGTTTTTTTTAATTGCCTCTGTAAGACTTGTGACCGCAGCACTCGGCGGTTTTACGCCTGTTGGCGAGGCCGGGGCTGTGGCTGATTAGATGAGATTGTTTTAATTTCCGGAGGAGAAATTGTTTGGTCCAACATTATGTGTTCATTTCTGTTGTGATTCTCTACGTGTTCTTAGTTATATGTTCTTGTTCCTAAATAAACCGCAAGACGAAGTGATCATACAGAATTAGTGCAAATACCTGCCGAAGAGGACTTTTTTCCTCGCCTGCACCTCACTAACAAGCACGTGTATCTCAGTCTCTGAGAAGTTTCGCTTTCTTCCGCGTTTCCTATCCATGTTTCACCGTCTTCCACTGACGTCACTCCACAAATCCCCAGAGCGCACATGGCTACTTTATATGCAGGTGCTCATTTGCATTGAACATATATGGTTGTGGCTGGGCGTGTAGAGGGCGGGATATGAGGCGGGTTCACGTCTGCACTTTTCTTGGGTCCGGTGTGATTTATCAATGGAAATTGCGGAGAGCTGTGCTTATGCACAGTTTGATAGATCTGAAAAGGGTGTAAATATTTTGGGTGTACGCCATTTTTGGCTTTTCGCCGTACGTGAAAATTTAGTAGCACTTTTACACCCTTTTTGATAAATGAGGCCCCAGGTTTACTTTCTGTGCAATGGTAATTTGGCTGACCGGCGCACAGTGCGCACACATCACCGAAACCTCACAGGCAGGTTTCCAGAATGTCAGGCACATTTCAATGCAATAAATAATTAAGGCAACCACTATTTAATGAAACTTTCTCATAAATTATTGTATCTATATCGATTGTCCTGATGTCAGATCAAAGGCGGTTGGCACGCGTAATGGAAACTCGACCTGGCTTTATCAACGCAGCTTAATCTGTGATGCAAACTAACGACTTCACATCTTTCTCAGCCAACCACAAACTGCCTTGGAATATATAATGCTTGCGTTCTATGCTCAGTAAAGCCGCTTGCACACTGGACGCGAAACGAATTTTTCGCACGACTGATTACATTCAAAATAAATGCAAAGACGCGACTACACGCGTGTATTCGCGTCTTTGCATTGACTTTGAATGTAATCTGGGGCAAAAAGAACCTCTAAATCGGCGTAAAATACAACATGCACAACATCTTGAAACGTATAACACACACACATACACACACACACGCATATGTGTGTGTGTGTGTGTGTGTGTGTGTGTGTGTTATATGTCAGTGGCGGCTGGTGAACTGGCGATAGGGGAGGCTCAAACCCATCCCTTGAAAATAATGATTGGTCATGACCTGTTTTCAATCTTTTATTTAAATTACCGTTACAAAAGCTCAGAAAACTCTCAACATTAACAGGTGTGGTCAGTTTTCATTAATAACACACACCTGTCAACTCTCATGCATTCCCCGTGAGTTGTGGTATATTTACGTTCCCCCGCTGTAGTCAGCAAGTATTCAATCAACGCATGTGTAAGAGATTCTCGCACAGAACTGAAGTCCTTGTGCATGGATGTTTATCAGTTTCACCCGCGTTATGACGCCGGACTTCTCACGCTTTTCTTTACTCAGGGGTTGGAAGCAAAGCAAGTGTTTCATGATCGCTTAAACTGTTTAAATGAAATAAGATCATTGGAAGCAATGAAATTGCATAAAGACATTTCAAATGATCTTACTTCATTTAAACAATAATGAAACACATGCATTGCTTCCAACCCTTGAGTAAAGAAAAGCGTGAGAAGTCGGGAGTCATAACGCAGGTGAAACTGATAAACCTCCATGCACAAGGACTTCAATTCCATGCGAGAATGATGTATATTTGGCATTTTCCGGGATGGATTTTGCGATATCTACGAGTTTGGAAGCTTTTTTGAGAGTGTAATCAACGAGCCGAGTAAACAGTCCCTCCTCATCCATATCCCAGATAGCATATGGATGTGGGCCACTTCAGGCAACGATCCGGCACTGTAGGCATTCTTCTGGCCCGGACAAAACAGATGTGAACCTAAACTGGCCCATGTAGTAAGTGCTACATTGATTTGGCCCATATAACACAAAACAAAAATATGGCCCATCTTTGGCAAATATGTGGCAGAGTAGGGAATGGTTATTCTGTAAATGAACCAAGGCTGGGCCACATATGGTTCAGCACACGTGGCCCACCTTTGTTGAAACATATCTGGGCCAGTTTTGGCCGAAATATGGCAAGTTGGCATCGACTAATCTGGATGTGAGCCTAAAGTGGCCCACATATAAGAAAACGCACATGGCCCACCTTAGCTGAAACATATTTGGGCCAGTTTTGGCCGAAATATGGCAAGTTAGCATCGACTAATCTGGATGTGAGCCTAAAGTGGCCCACATATAACATGGTGGGGTCCATACTTTAAGAAGTACAAATGTGCCAGGACAAGACAAGACAAGACAAGACAGGTTAAGTTAGCTTCTCTCATTGAACTGCTCTATCCACTATTCCTTGCTTCTAGTTGTATCTATGCACCTTAACTCCCGCTGCTATTAATTTTTTGTGCTTTTCTTTTGTCTAGATCATCTGTGGTTGCCTGCTTGTCTTTCTTTGGTATTATTGATAGGGATGGAACGTTGTACAAGTCCGTGAGGACTTCGTTCCCTCCTTGCACTCTGTTTTAATGCATTTTTGTGCTAAATAAATAAACCTAAACTTAAACATAAGATAATAGATAAGATAATAAGATAAGATGAGTAGATATTCCTTTTTTGGTCCCATGATGGGCAAATTGACAATGTTGCAGCAGGAATGACCTGCAATATTGCTTTTTCACTCATTCTGGGTGAAGAAGCTGGTCACTAATGGAGCCTCCATCCAGCCAGGATGTCCCTCGTGTGATGGGAGTGATTGTCATGTATGCTGATGTTAGGTAATGTCAATATGTAAAAATATATATCCATGATGTAATAATGCAGGTCATATGGTGCTTAAAGTATGCCCACCTACTGAGACCATGTCCTCAAGTGTGCAAGGCACTGATGTGAATATCTAGTGGTAGCATATGGCACCTTCTTTGCTGGAGCTGGCTATGAAAGTAGTGAGAGGACTGAAGACTTTAGGCCTGAACTGCCTTGTGTTCTCCTCTATGGAGGTGGGTGATTGGAGAATTTTAGCTAAGCCAATGTCTATCATGAACAACACATCCCCATGGTGAGCCGTCTGTTGCACCCATGATACAAAGAGAAACACAACTGTTCATATCTGAGAGAAAAAAAAAGATATTACAACACAACAAGCGGATGGTGAATTCTGAGAGTTGTTATAGAGTATCAGTCTTACACTCTTTAATGAATGAATTGAATGAATTAAATTTTATTATTGTGTCATGCATACACGTATGCCCAGCCCGCACAGGCTTACAAGACACCAGAAAAACAAACCAGGACCAGAGCACATCATCAACACATAAGAAAACAAACAAGGGTTTCAATACCAAGGTTCAAAGGAAATCATCAGAGATTAATTAAACAAATATTCCTGTCTTCTTTTCCAAGCTTTAGAAATGAAACTAGCAGTTTTAAACACATTGAAATTAAACAACCATTCCAGTTTTTGCTCATCAGAGCACCAGAATATTTCAGGGTTTTGTCTATGGATTTCATGAAATAATATCTCTCTCAAATCATCATACTTTGTACAATACAAAAGGAAATGAGACTCACCGCTTCATCTAACTCACACATTTCACTTATTCTATTCTCCTCAGGAATATTTTTAAATTGACCAACCTCAATGACCAGAGGAAGAATACCAGATCTAGCATATTAATACCAGCAGGATATTACATACAGTAGGCGTAGTCAAGTTTAACTTTTTTCTTTTCGTGCAATATTATCTCTCAGTATAAATAATGTGCCTACTGTGATGAATTTGTTGTTTGTTGATGAAAGTTAGTTTATTAAAAAAAAAGAAACTTACAATAATTGACCAACAATGTCTTTCAGTGTTTTCTCTGATCTGAGTATATGCACTAAATGCTCAACATACAAAGAAAAAAAAAAGCTCCAACTCATAAACAGCCTCACATTCCTAGACAATGCGGATGGAGTGTGCCAATAAGAGCATAGGCCAAGAATGACAGTTCATTTGTGAACAGAAACCGTTCCCACCTGCTCTCTGCCAAACAACTCACTGTCACATAGAAAATGACTGGCAGGGCCCATAGTCATTCAACAACATGAAGGAAAATATATTAATAAAGACCTTACATTTACCTGAACATATCACCCTCAACACAGTGACTGTTTTTTATTTTTTTTTTTTAATGAAGTCAACGTTATTAAGTCTGTATGTCGAGAAGGATCGTATCTTTATTCAAACTCTACTTTCCATTACGGTTTTGTTTCCGCTTCAAGTAGGAGTTTTCCATATTACCGATTCTTTTGTATGCATCATATTCGAATTGACGAATAGGAGCAAGGGTGCAGAGAGCGCGCGAAGTCTATCCAGGATAGAGCAGAAGTTACGGTGAGGCGAGTCCCTGAACGAAAAATAAAATAAATAAATGAATTAATCTATCTGTGGGAAACATTTAGCTCTCATTGTTGAAACTTCACATATTGTTTTGTCAGGTTACCAGTGCTGCAAAAAAAAAATGTTAGGAAGTTAACATTCAGTTTTATACAAGGTTAAAGTGACCAGTGCTGTGAATGCTGTGGGTTTTTCTTTGGAAATATTGTATGATCCTGTAGAGAAATTGGTTTCCAATCAGAAGCAGCATGCTACTCGTGGACAGGTCATGATAACAAATCGTATTAACCTGCTCCTCGTACTTTGTAACGTTAACGTGTTTTGAAATGGCTTCAGCGGAACCAGAGACGGAGTTCGAGGATTTAATCCCCAATAACAACAGCACGTCGGTCATTTAGGAGTATTTCGGCACTTGAAAAATCACCACAGGTATTTGCATGCGTCAATGTATTCAGTAACTTCTCTCGCCTGTAGAGTCTCGTTACCTTCACTGTCGGCTGGATGAAACAACTCCGTCACCTCTGGCTGCAGCTGCAGCTGCAGGACAGGTCGTCTGCTCAGAGCAGCCTCCTTAAGTGCACTCAAACATTGTAACAAGTCCCATTAGTTAAAAATAATAATCTGATGTTGAAATCCGTGTTGAAATCCGCAGAATAAAAGCTAATTAGCGAACTAAACGAGGTGCTATAAGGATATATTATGATGTGTTCAAGGTCGGCTCAGAAAAATTACTACTAGGCGATGGTAAACAAAAAAGTCATCATGGTGTGTTCAAAATTCTAGAAAATGCGGAAAAAGAAAATGCAGGTACACAAAAATAATGTAGGCTAGCTGTTTATGTGCACACTAATGCAAATACTTAAAGTAAGGCAAAAGTTTTTTTTCTTACTGTAATGATCACTTTTACATGCAGTAAATGATAAAGTAATTCAATAACTTCTTAGGGCAGTAAGTAGATTTCATGAATTTGTAGTATTTTAAAAATGTGATTAATCACAGCCTAAAACTGATTAATTAGATTAAATTTTTTAATTGATTGACAGCACTAGTTATGAGCAATTAAATAAAAATGTCATTTATTTCAAGTTATACATTTTTTTATTTAATTCTAACACATAGGCCCAGCCAATGGGAAAGAACATTTTATACAAAATGTATCTAATATTATGTTGGTCATATTAAAATAATTCATTATGTTTTATTGAGAAAAAGAGGGTAAAATGAAAAATAAATTTAAAAAAATTGCATATTAAATCGCAATCGCAATATTGGGGAAAAAAATCGCAATTAGATTTTTTCCCAAAATCGTTCAGCCCTAATAGTTAGTATACAAGGCAAGGCAAACAGTTTGTCTCAAATAGCTTTACAGAGCATCAAAACAACATCCTCTGCCCAGACCCTCACATCCACTTAGGAAAAAACTCCCAAGAAATAACAGGAGAACCTCAGGGTGAGCAACAGAGAAGGAATCCCACACCCAGGACAGGCAGACGTGACATAGATGTTGTATACAGACAAGAAAACAGTTAACATGGAATATGGAAAAACATTGAAATGGTTAACAGTTACAATTATTCAGTTTATGTACTTTTATTCACTGTTTGAACTCACATGTTCCTCCAAAAGCATGCTGTGTTGTGAGCAGTTCAGTGGCCTGTGAAAACATATTTTGGCTGGTAATACTTCATATCTTACCTTTCATGAAGTGAATTTTATGCTTTATTATTGTAACTTTAGGTTAAATGTGAAGTTTGAGTATTTGATGACGCTGCTTTACTCCAGCTCACTTTGCTTGTTATCAATACCATCTTTCATTGATGTCTGAACAGAATGGGGTTGAGCAAGCAGATATTGGGGCAGTGATCAGACATAATAAAAACTATAGCGTCAGATTAATTGTAATTAAAAACAGACTATGGATTTAAGTATTGAAAGACATCAACACAATATTATATAACTTTATATCATTTTACAGGGCCTTTTTTGTTTGGTCTCCTGATAAGGTTTTGTGTTTTGCACTTCACTGCAACCATGTACAGTAACCACAGTACTGCTTTACTGAGTCAACAAAATATGTTCTTTTGTGCATTTCTTAAAGGGCCACAAGAAGACGAGCCATGATGTTGGGGCCAGGCAAGATTTTTTTTGGAGTGAGCGTTGGAGGTCAACAACTGTGTTCCGCTGATTTGGCCTGAATTTTGTTTTGTTTTTCCTTTTGTTTTGTGGCACAGGTTAAAAAAATTTTTAAAAAATCATAGTTCTCTACTGCTCACCGTTGTTTCTCGTTTCTGGTTATTTCTTCAATTCTTCAGTAGGTTTCTTCATCTTAGACTCAGAGATGAGTCCCAACAAGACTGGACCACAGCATGCCACGATTCAACACTGTATCTGGAGGTACCATAATGGCATGTAGCCACAAATTCAGACCAGTTCTGGTTTATTCTATTTGTTCATATTTGACATACAGGGTGGGGAAGCAAAACTTGCACTGACATTTAAAGCACAAACAATCCCACAACCACTCCCCTGAATTGTGTGCACCTGTTATTTGAAAAAACAAAGACTATAAGCTGTAATCTGAGTCTAATCTCTTTTTTTCAATAAACATGCCATTTGAGAATAATATACAATCTATGGATGGTGGTTTATTTAGCAAATTTTGCTTCCCCACCCTGTACAACTTTATCATGGTTTGGTAGTGACTCCTAAGTGCAGGCTAGACAAGATCATAGACAGTAAACCAGTTCTGGGTAAGTCTGCGAGCTGTGGCTCCCATTTGAGTGAGTTCTAATGTATTCAGCTCTTGGTTGGTATGTAGCATTATGACTAGGCTGTGGGTCATATGTGAGAAACAAGTGTGGACCACTCAAGTGTCATTATTCCATGTGGTTGGTGGGCCAGAATTAAAATGCACAGTAGCCCAAATTTGGGTGAGTGCTGGTTTATTTGGTCTCTTTTTGGCTGACATTTGGCACTGTGTTGGTTTGATTGTGGCCCACTTCTGGCAAACAACTGTGGACCACTCAAGTGTCATTATTCCATGTGGTATGTGGGCCAGAATAAAACTGTACAGTGGTGGCCCACATTTGGGTGAGAGCTGGTTTATTTGGTCTCTTCTTGGCTGACATTTGGCACTGTGTTGGTTTGGTTGTGGCCCACTTCAATAACCTTTAATCAATAACCTTTATTGCAGGGAAGTCCCACTGAGACAGAGGTTTCTTTTGTAGGGGAGCCCTGATTACAATCAAACAATTACAATGGAAGGTTAAAGACAAACAGCACACATAAAATACACGAAAGTCACAAAAAACAATTTCAGATTAAAGGAATAACAAGTTTTAAACTGGAATAAAACATAATAAAAATTAATTAAAAAAAATATATATATATATACATATATACACACACACACACACACACATACACATATAAATATATGCATATATATATATACATACATACATACACACACACATATATATACACACACACACACATATACATATAAATAAATGTATAAGAACATAGGACAGAGAAAAATAAATGAGCAAATCCTACCACTTCTGGACCACCCTTATGCCATCATTCCATGTGGTATGTGGCAGGCTTGCGTCATCGTTTGCGCAGCAGCATCGTCCCATCTACCAGTCATAGCATCGGCGATTGACGATTCTTTCGTAAGTGGGGGGGGCGGGTGCTCAGGGTTCCGGTTGTTAGCAGGGACACGCGCGACACGCACGCACGGCATTTACGACTCTCTGTCGCGACTGTGCCCACTCGAGCCTATTGAATTATGAGCCAATATGGTCTAATACGAAAGAAAATAAAAATTTCTTTGGAACCTCCTCCTCTTACCATAGCCCTATTTTGCAATCCAACACCTTATAGTAATGCTTAAATCGAAAAAAAAACTTTTTTATTATTAATAATAATAATAACTAGAGAAGCAATTTCTGAAGGAACTGCGGGTGTGAATGCTGAAAGCTGAAGCCACACTGCGATGCTGTCTTGAATGCAATAAAGTCTGAATGATTTGAATGTTTGAATGTTTGCTGACGCCACACTGAATAGCTGCCATGAAAATATAATAATATTTGAATTATGTAGAATACTTGAATGTTTATTAAAAAACTGAAAGAAAGAAAGTTGAACAAAGAAAGAATGATTGAGTTAAACATGAACGAGCTCAAAGTTTGAATGTATTAACAGTTAAAAAAAAGACTGCAGTCTAAAATGTCCAAGATGGACACAGAAAGACAGACACAGACAGGCAGGCAGAGTGACACACACAGACAGGCAGACTGACAATCTTTTAGACTGTTCATGATTTCAAAGCTTGAGCTGCTTCACATGTTATTGTCTCTGTAAGAGGTCTTAACTGTTGGTTTTCACTGTGCTGTTACACACAGGTGATTGGCCGAACTGCAGTTGATTCGGCCAATCACCTGTGGGCAACGGCACAGTGACATTTGAATGACCTATGACTGCAGTCTAAAATGTCCAAATGGACACAGAAACACCCAGACAGACACAGACAGGCAGGCAGACTGACAGACAGCCTTTCAGATTGTTCATGATTTCAAACCTTGAGCTGCTTCACAAGTAATTGTCTCTGTATGAGGCTTTAACTGCCAAAGAGCATTTTATATGTAATCTAATGACCTCAGTATTGATTAGCTGAGTCCCCAGCTGTACGGGTTGCCTGTCATTTATTCATTCACTCATTCATTCTTCGTAAATTATCTACGGTACGATAGGCTATTTGATTTGTTTGAATGATTTTTTTTTTTTTAAAAGAATAGAACACAGTTAACAAAACATACAATATGAGACAGAGTTGTGAAGGATTGAGAATATTTTAAATATTAATTTGACTAAATTAACAGACTAAATACATATCCGCGTTTGCTGATGCGCTATGCAAGGAGCTACGGGGAGTAGGCGACAGCTCCTGTCGCTAGCAGTGGCGGCCAGTGGACAGAGAGCTGGGAGGGCGATAAACATGTCTTTAAACTGATTATTAGTCTTGAACTGTTTTCAGTCATTTCCCTTGATTAAAGATACTTTAATTCTCTCATCTCAGGTGTTGCTAATTCTCTTCGTTATTCAAAATGCATAAATTAAGTGAATCCAATATGCCCGGGATATGAAGTACAGTTTGCTGTAACAACAGTCGTCAGAGAATCTTCAAAGGACAGTTTAATTCCATCGCGAAAGACTTCGCTACACTGGCAGAATAAATTGGCTTCCTTCAGAAGGGACCACTGGCAGCCTGCATCTAACTCCCAGGTATTGTGCTGTCAGCGCTTTGTTTTCAGCAAGATGCGTTGGTCTTCAACTTAGCTAATTATTATTTTTTATCCTTTATCACTCTTTGCCAAGAAAACTCTAGGGAAACACTTTAAACGCTCAAATACAGTTAATTAACTTATAGGGAAACCGTCATTGAGTCGCGCTATTAATTGTTCGGTTTCTCAAACCAGTTCTTGATATTTCAGGAGACTAAACAATAACTAACATTGTTCACTTGCTAGCTAGATACATTAACGTTTCAGAACTTGAATAGGTTACAGACGGTGACTTAGGCACGCTTACCTGCGAGATATAATCGCACACATTTGTCCTGTGATGGCTCTTCTGTTATCTGCACGAATATTCTCGGAGGTTTCGCTTATCTTAATGGTAACGCTGGCAAACAGCTGCTGTTGACTTAGCGAGCCTGTATTGTAATGAGTGAAGACATAACTTTTGCCAATAAACATTGCATTTGACCAACACTAGTTCTGCTAAGCAGTAATTTAATTTAAGGTAGACTGCAAACAGCGGCATATTGCATTCATTAACATATGTTTCTATTTTTAACGTTGTATTTCTAGCGAACGTTTTTTTCCGTTTGATTGATTGACAGAGGGCTATGCCAGTACTTGTCTCCTAGTAACAGTGCAAGGAGCAAACAACCGCCACACACACAGAGCCGCCGAGTCACTCAGTCAAAGAAATCCTCGTTAGCACTCACCTCAAACTCCTGCTTCTGACGCAAAAAAAAAAAAAAAATGTTCGCCCTTTCACCAATGTAACCTCATCGTTCAAGGCAGGAGACTTTGCTGAGTGTGTGGATGTCTTTTTTATTTCTCTGAGTGAGATAATGTTGGATTTACAGCGATCTAAAAACTCTGCCCGTTTGCTGTTCTCCCAAAATTTTTGAGCGAATTTTGAATGGAAGAGATAGAGAAGTTTTACCTGCTTTCTGTCCTTTGACTGTTCCCTGAGCCAAAACCATGTACTTCTCTGCTACAAAAATTATACCGCTGGAACAAGAACAAATTTTCCTACGTTTTTGTGAAATGTCATGAAGAGGGATTCAAATTTGTGGAAGTTACAGTGATTTAAAAAGTATATTTTTCAGCTTGTCTGCTCCCAGCTCGCACTCTAAGAATAAAATCAACCACTCTAGCTCCGAAGATTCCACACCATAGACACCCATTATAAAGTCTGAAAAGGGCTCAAAATTTAATGTTTTTTAAACTGCCAGTGTAGAGAAACTAATAGAGATATTGAAAATATGAATTAGTCTCTGAAGGTCGACGGCAATGTGAACGTTTCAGAGTTGGAATGGAGTTTCTATGTGATTGTATGAATTCGTGATGTGTGGGTGAAGATGAGTGAGTTTGAATGATTTTCTCATTGACTTCCAATATAATCAATTTTCAGAAACCGGTGGATATTTTTTAAAGTTTGAATGAGATTGAAATGATGAATCATATCCCAGATAGCAAGCACCTCCGCTCCGGATCTGCCCGGCTCAGAGCCGGATCAGCTGGAGTCGGCACAGAGCCGGGGCAGATCCGGAGCGGAGGTGCTTGCTATCTGGGATATGTAAAAAGTCAGGAAAATGTAGAATATTTTCCTCTTTGAATGGAGTTTCTAGCTGAAAGTATGAATTGGCAGTTATCGTTTGAAAAAAGGTGAAATTTTCTGATTTTTGAAGATTCCATTATTCATTTTCAATGGGAAAATGGTTTTGTAAAAAATTGGAATATCTGGGAAAATATGAATGTTAGGAATTAGAAAAGACATTCCATGCAAGTAATAATTGAGCTGAATGTTTTGACTTGGAATGGTTTGAATCGGTTGAAGTTTGTGGAAGGAGTAGCGGTTCACAGTTTTTGTTGAATGGGATTTAATAGGAATCGGAGGTTTACCGTTGAATTCTGGGAAAATTATGAATGTTACGAAAAATCGGAAGAATGACCCGGAATGTCCTAATGAAGCTGAATCATGTGAATTTTGAATTTTTTCAATTGGTTGAAGTATGCTAAAGATAAGCTGAGCCAAAAAACCCGGCGGAATAATAATAATAATAATAATAATAATAAAAATAAAGAATTTTGCTAACAGAAGAACATAGGGTTTGAATGCTGCTTGCAGCATTCACACCCAATAATAAAAATAAAGAACTTTGGTAACAGAAGAACATAGGGTTTGAATGCCGCTTGCAGCATTCACACCCAATAATAATAATAACTAGAAAATTCCGGTAGAAATTTTGATTGTGCCTGCTGCTCTACACGTACAGTGTTCGAGGTGCTTGCCAGGGATCAAGTAAGCTGTTGATATGGTGTTCTGGGTGCCCTATAGGGCATTGCTGGGCAGTTGCTATGGAGTTCCAGGTGGTTGCTAAGGCGTTGCTGGGCGGTTGCTATGGTGTTCTGAGTGGTTGCTAGGGCGTTGCTAGGCGGTTGCTATGGTGTTCTGGGTGGTTGCTAGGGCGTTGCTAGGCGGTTGCTATGGTGTTCTGGGTGGTTGCTAGGGCGTTGCTAGGCGATTGCTATGGTGTTCTGGGTGGTTGCTAGGGCGTTGCTAGGCCATTGCTTTGGTGTTCTGGGTGGTTGCTAGGGCTTTGCTAGGTGGCTGCTATGGTGTTCTGGGTGGTTGCTGGGGCATTGCTTGGTGGTTGCTATGCTGTTCCTAATGGTTGCTTGGGTGTTGCTTGTCAATGTTTGAGAGTTGGAAAAGAATAATAATGTCAAAGAGATGATGCCTAAACAAGTCAGCACATTAATATAGTCTATTGCACTTCTGAGCTCTACCCACAGGAGGCAGTATTTGCCTATAAAGATAGGGCTTCGGACAATTCTATCTGCTTCAATAAAATTTGATGGCAAGACCAACGTTTACTCTTTGACGAAGCGGGACGGGAACTGGCCGATTTTTGAATCTTTGTCAGTTTTGGCGTAAGGCAGGTGACGATTTCATAAATCCTTTGGTTCTAAATGAGAAAATAATGAAAACGGAACATGAGGACGACTACAAACAGAATTGATTTACAGTGAAACAAAATCGCATTAAACGTCACTAAATAACCCTTTTTATATAAGCCACGATGCACTTAAACGACTGTCCCGAACACAGATTTGACATGTTGAATTTATCGGCCAACGGGGTAACTATTAGCTCACCAGTTGGAGAGGAGTTCATGAAAATGCTCGCTATGGTACCATATTTACATGTGAGCAGCCGAAAGTTTGGCTAACGTGGATGTAACCATGTAAGAGGAAGGATGTGTTTGCTTACGGTTATATCTGCAGTCTACCTAGCTTAGCTAAAATATTTATCTTCTTTGCCACTTTGTATTGTGGTCATAGAAAGCTAGGTAGCTAGTTGCTACCGTGGCTTGCTGGTTCGTTAACTTAGCCTATTTAATATTTAGCTGTGAGAGCCTGTGTAAGAGTACTTTCGTCTGCACTATACAGTCCCGTCAGCCTCTTAGCATTCAAAACTTACATCTAAGGTACAAAATATGAATAAAAGTTGTTGGAGGCATCTATCCGAAGATCGTGTCTGAGGTCCAACAGTCCTGGTAGTAGGGACCTGTATATGGTCCGGCTATTAGGCTATCGCCACAAATCTTTTTTTTTTTTTTTCCTTCAGCCTCAGGTCTTTTTTACCAACGAAATATTTAAAATGAGTATGAACCTTGAGGTCAGACAACCACCGAATATTTAGCCTGTCCAGTAACGTTAATTTATTACCCTGAATGCGACTGCGACCCTTCGCGTCTATACCTTGTCAATAAGAACTGCTTCTATGTAAAACCGCCCATTACAGACGTGCTGCTTGGCAGTCCCTGCTCCGTCTATCGCTTGCGGGCAGTCTTCTGCTGCCATCTCGTCGACTCGACATCATAGTGACTTAATCTTGCAAGATTGCTCTTTTTAACTAATATTCAATAAAGATGCAACATATTTAGAACATATTTATGCCAGAGTTGTTTTTTTTTTGTTGTTGTTGTTTTTTTTATTTTTATTTTTTTTACATTTCTTTAATGCAATTAATTATTGTGAATGTGAAGTTTTATGAAATTTGTAAAACCAATAAACCCAATATGAGTGCAACATGCCAACAGCTCACTGGTTCCCGTCCTTATGCAAAACAAGATATTGCGTATATAACATTTCCCCATTCATTTTCCTGCAGACGCTAATATACGGTAATATAATAGACGGTAAGATAAGGGGCGTGGCTTGGTGACCGTCTCACTTACAAGCTCAATTTGTGGGCCAAAATATGAATAGATCGCAAAGCTCCCGCGCATCGAGTGCGAGATCCACCCCCCACCAAAAAAAAAAAAAAAAAAAATCTTTGCGCCTGAGTGTGAGTGTAAGGCCAGCGCCACGGGAACGGAACAAAGCTTGCCGTGGCTCTGGAACATAGCGCTGCTATTTTAGAAGCATGGGAAAGGCAACAGTGAACGAGGGGGCGGGGCATCGGCAGGTAAACTGGCAATCGCCATGGAGCCCAACCATCGGCGATTGCCGATTCAATTGTCATTTGGCCTAAGCCTACCAAAGACATCAAAAGAACAAATCAAGGACACTCACAGAGACCAAATACGAGGACATCAACGGAGAGCAAATACAAGGACATCCACAGTGTGCAAATGCAAGGACATGTCCAAAGAACAAGGACATCGGTCACACCTCAGATGAAGTGTTGCTCATAAAGGCTTCATACAGCATGTATAATGCCTTCATAAATGAGACACAATGTCTTGATAAATCATACATAGGCAAATGTCATGCTTTGTAAAGGGTGAAATAACACATCCTTATTCAGCATGTGATGCCAGATGTCATATAAGAGACAATGTCACTTAGCTGGTGGCTAAATACTATAAAGGGTGACATTGTCAGCTGAGTGACATTGTCATTGTCACATCTGGCATGACATGTTGAATAAAAATGTGATATTTCACCGTTTACAAAGCATGACATTTGCTTACGTATGATTTATGCAGACATTATGTCTCATTTATGAAGGCATTATACATGTTGTATAAAGTCTTTATGAGCAACACTTCATCTAAAGTGTGACCAGGACATCCAGAGAGAATGCATCCGGACATCCACAGTGTTTGCAGATAAAGTAAAATATATGGCAACCAAAGCCCCATACAACTGCACACCCGGAGACCTGCATAATTGAGGAATGAGGAAATTCCACTTGTTAAACATGACCAACTGTGGCCTTCAGTCCCCAAATATGTAATGAGTGTGATTTTTAAAATGACCCTCACAACTTTTTCTCAGATGCTGTTGCAGTCATCTCACTGTATATTCTCAATAATTAAACCCATGTTACCACATCAAATGTTTTGGTGAGCTGTTTACAATATGGCAGAAGGTAAAAGGGCTTTTCAAATCAGTCCTTTTTGATTTTGACTTTCTTTAATTTTCCATTATGTCCAAATATTTTCAAAACTGGGGTTGTACAAAGACATCCACTCAGAACAAGTAAAAAAACATTCACATGAGTACAAGAACATACGAACAGAACAGGTAAGGGAACATTAACACAAGTACGAGACCAT